>VUQH01024323.1:35280-52833 GCA_015106775.1 Etroplus canarensis
ACTGTATAATATATACATATATATATATATATATATATATATATATATATATATATATATATATATATATATATATGCAGTCAGCAGCAGAGCAACATCTCCTCCTCTCCCTTGTAGCACATCGTACACAGAAAACAGAAGGAACGAACCAACGTATTTCGTCAAGCTCCAAATGAATTACGATGTGAGGCAACATTTTTGAAATTACTTACTTTTGAAAGTGCTGTTTGTTGATTTGTTATTTAAGCTACGGTAAAGGTAAAGTAACCTGCGCTTCTTGTTTTCAGCCAGTTTCATTAACATAGTTGAGATGGAGGCAGTGGGGGTGCTACAAATCACTCCATAACACAGATATGTGTGATGTGGTTTGAACATGACAAAAGTTAATCTATATGAGAATAAATATTTGAGAGCAGTACAGAATGGCTGAGACACAATCTCATGCCAAAAAGCTAATTGCAAATCTCCATCGCACCTCCTAATCTATATGAACACAAAATCAGCTGTGCTCCTTCATCCTCCTCAGTGCAAGCAGGTCTGTTTGAAGCAGCAAAATTCCCAAACTAAAACTAAGATGGCGTCTTCCTTTGTGCTCTTGCCAGCCTTGCTTGACAACACAAGCCCATAGTGTCCTTTGTCTTCTTTGTTTGCCTCTTTCATTTGGACAGATGAACTGAGCTTGTGCCAGGAATCCAAAAGTATAAATCAAGCTGATGCAAGCACTGAATTTTCATGTTTACACCATATTTTTAGCTGACAGAGTATTGATAAATAATCAGCTCCTGCAGCTTCACTGTGTTGCCTCTGTATGCAATAAATATGTTCAGCCTGGGTTATGATTACATTTCATTGAAACACAGAGGGTACCAAGCCAATAAACAGTTTCCCTTTTTAATACCAACATTACCCTGCCAAAAATTTTTTTTGTATGGAGACATGAACTACAATTCCATCAATCCCCTCTTGCTTCTGCCCTGCTCATCATCCTAAAGACGCCACTAAATTTAATGTAGTATGGCTGTCTAGTTCTCCTCCCTATCTCTTCATTTCTGTAATACCTCCAGCATCTGTTGAGGTTTTTTCAGACTGAATTGAAAGTAGATCGAAGGCTACAAAAATACTGTTACAACTTTTCTTTCACAAAAATGTTTGATAAGCTGTGTACCCAGTGTTAGTTATTGCTGTAGGTTTCTACAACTGATAAGGACGAACAAAAACGCCTGGCCCAGTAATTCATGTCACTGCACTTCTCCAACAAAGCTTTCATGTCATGCCAAGTTACGCACATTCCTGCAATGAGCCTGAGATTATTATCACTTTGCTAAGTGGAAGTAATCCCCGGGCAGGTGTTAAAGATTTATGCTGCACCATCCAGAAGAGGTGGAAGAGTGAAAATACAAGCAAGGAAAAGCCCACATTTTCTGGTCAACACTAAATCAGAATCAGAACTGTTGTTTTGCTATACTTGTTTATAGCAAAAACAAAAGCAAATTTAAATTTTCATATTTTTTTAAACCTTTGGAGCTGGGCAATCAAAAAAATATTTTGGGGCTAACAAAAATTCACATAATGTAATGTCTGACTGTACTAAAACTATCTTCTTTTTAAAAAAAAAGTTTGTTCAACATTTACCACAAATGTCATGCACTTGTGGGATGATCTGTTTTAGGCCTTCTTTCCAGTTGATGGGGTTAAAGTCTGCAGACTGTGTCAGTGTTTGATCACTTGAAACCAATCAAAGGTCTTTTCTTCCATAGCTTCAGGAAATTATCTTGCTGTTCAATGAATCCCAGAATGTTTTCTTTTGTTACCTGCCTATTTCTTCTGATTCTGAAAAAAATACAAGACTAGTTTCTGCAGAACTGTATCAATAAATCATAAAACTAATTGCAGACAAGAATGTAGTAATAAAATTTATTCTAATGCTGACTGAACAGTCTGTGTTTGTAAGTAATCAGCTAGAGTGGAGGCACCTCTAGGAATCATTTGTGTTAACTTGTACGTTTAATTGAATTTCTTTGCAGCAGAAAAGCATGTCTGCAAGTTGCCATTAAGAAAAACTTCAAATCCCCATTAAAAACAGTCCACATCAGTGTCCCTCTTGTCTAGTTCCAGTCTCAGCTTTCAACCTGCCCAACCATAATATTTCACTGTGAAGGATAAAGTATTGAACCAAACACTTCTGTAGAGGTTCACTGACAGAATAATAAATTAGTGTGAGTCTAAAGCAACAAAAATACCCTTTTGTTGCTTTAGACTCATGTAAATGTCAAGTGCCTGAAGGCCAGGGGTCTTGTTGGCCTGGATTAATTCTCCTCTACAGAGTTTAGCCAGGGGGCTCGCTCTACATCTTACCCTAACCTGGTACAAGTACTGCAACTCGCTGTTTCTTTCTACAGTGCCAATAAAACTGACGAAAAAGGTGGATTCAAAGACAGGCATTGGATCAAGCCTCCTTCAAGAATGGCACAAATTGCCATTCTTAGACCTGCTTCAGGGGAAAATTAGAGAAGAGACTACGAAGAGTTGTTCATCTGACTTTACTTTGAACATGTCATTTTCAACTTTAACGTTTGGTGAGAACTCCAGGAAATGATAATACTGAGACAAGTATAAAGCTCCGCCAGAGGCAAGTTTCAAGCATCATTCAAAGTGTAGTTTTAAAAAATAAAGTTGGGAATCAGGTGAATTAGTGTAATAAAAACTAGGCGTGTAACTATTCACTATATCCTAACTGTAACCATAAAGATCAGTATTTGACCCATTAAGCATGACTGCAGCATCTCCTCAAAATCTTAATGGTTTGGTTGTAGAAAACTGTATAATATCCCAGAATGCCATTTTCAAACATGTACATGCACAAGCAGTTGTTTCAAAATCTATACTATATACTGTAAAAAGTGTCCGCAATGTCTACGCAAATTGAAAGTGCTCATGAAAAGCCCGACACACTGGACATCAAGCTGAACACAGCTGATTTTTTTTAAAAATGCAGCTATTTTGTACAGAAGTGTAGGTCAAATATTTAGAATAGATATTACCTCCAACATTTGGCCACAGTGTCTAATTTGCATCTCTAAATACCTCTAAAATAGCATTTGGTCACCTTTTTAAAAAGTGCATGACTTGTTTGAGAACATCTTTCACCACTATCCCATTCAGACTCTCTTTTGCTACATGCTGCTCCTTGAGTAGCTTTTGACTGGTTCAAGATCACTCACCCTGTTTTAATTGTTTAACAGGTGTTAAATGAAAGAGAGCAAAAAAAGAGTGCACATACTTCATGCATCTAAAGCTGTTGCTGTAGATGCAGGCTGCTGGATGAGCAGATAAGATGAATGTAGATTAAACACATCTGATCTAAAAAAGCATGAGGCTGAAGTGATTTCACAAAACAAGAGGAAATCAATCACTACACAGACTATACTATTTACATTTCTGTCTTGCTTAAACTTAAAAAAGCTTCAGGCTAATCTGACACGGTTCACCCTCGGGACTTCATCATTCATTGGTCTAATGGAAAAAAGCGCAACAAACAAGTTGCAAAGATAAAATAATTTATGTTAGAAAGTTCTTCACCTTCCTTCAACCTCTGACGTGATTCAGAGATGAACCGTTACAAATCCAAAAAATGTGATTTTGTCAGGATATGCATTCAAGCCGAGTGCCTGGCAAACGATTTGACTCACTTGATATGAGCCTGATGAGCTGGATTACAAAAGCAAGAGAAAATCAGGCAGAAACAAACAACTGGATAAAATAAAAGAAAGGCACAGAAGGCATTTTTCAGAAGTAATATGCCAAACATTTCATGGCAGAATCCTAAAAAAGAACTTACTGATGAAGTTTGATATACTCATCTTGACAGGAACTAAATCCCAAAGAAGCATCTAATCTAACTTTATGTTGGAATAATTAGGCTTCAAACGCTTTCAAATTAGTTTTAAATTAAGAGATCCTTATTGTCACATTAGTTAAACAGGATTCATCTGCCATCATTGCCCATAATTAAAAGGTATCATTACATTTCCAGAAATGTATGTGCCTGAGCATGTTGAGTGATGCGGTATAAGACTAAACTGCATGCTGAAGGAATAGATAATGAAGCATTTTTGGTGTGACAGATGTTTGTTTACAACTACATCTATCACAAAAAATCTTCATGTTGAACTGTATATTAGCTTTATTACATAACTGTTTGTATTTTAATGGCTTGCATGTGTAAACCATCCACTTACTGCTATGTATAATAGCATCATTTCAAACCGCAGCATGCCATTACTAGCCTATCATTGTCGTGGGAGGAGGTCTCAAGGCAATGTTAGAGGAATGATCGGAGAAATGAGGGTGGTGGTGCATTCAGATGCGCTTGTTTCATGTCAGCACAGCGTGAGTCTCTACTGCACAGAACTTTTTTTACTTTTTCTCAGCAGATATTTTGACTTGTCACAGTAGGAAAAGCACAGGCAACTCAGTTCCATTACCTGTCCCAGTAAGCCATGGGACAAGTAAAGCAGCCAGGAATGCAGTCATAGGTAATTCACATGTGCTTTCCCTTGTGTGACCAGTCAAAATGTCTGCTGTTCAAAGAAGGTCTATTTTTTAACAATTAGCTGAGGGGTGGGAAAATACTGAAGGCCTGTGTATTAGCAGATCACCCTCTTGGTTCTACAGGACTATTATTGGTAAGTTTATGGAAAAGGAAATAAAAGTAGTTAACTTCACATAATCTTAACACAATCAAACTGAGTTTTCTTCTGAAAGGAGCAACACATCACAATTAAAATTTTTAAAAAAACAACACTGAGCACACAAACACTGAGTTGGTGCACAGTAAGTGGTATTCTTTGGATTCTTGCAGTCTGAAAAACTCAATAAAATATCCTGCTGACGAAAATCATTGTTGCTTTGCAATCATACCTCATAACCGCAAGCTGCAAAGTCTATAGTGTTGCTTCAATGATAAGTACCTTTCTTCAGTGCGTCAGACAATACGTTTGATAAGTCTAAGCAATTAAGCAGGCAATTTTGACAATTTGCACCATTGTACATAAGTGCTCTATGAGTGCTGCATTGTCAGGAAATTGTGAGTGAGCGTTGTCTTTGGAGAATTCAGCAGTTTGGAAAACAATATAAAGTAACATTCAAAGAAAACTCTGCTTTTAAGCCATCAAGACACGCTTTTTTTATAACAGAAACACTGCACTATGGCTTAGTTTTATTGTGTGACACATCTTATTATGACATTTGTTTGGTTGTTTCCTCGTTTACCCTGGATATTTAAGTATTTTACATCTGTTCCTTCCTTTGTTCTTTCTGACTTACAATTTCTCCTCATCCATGATAGCAGTTCACCCAAACTTACAGATATCAAGTCACTGCTCTCTAAACAAGCCCTGTATTTATTTATTTTCAGGATTATTAGCTTCTGAGTATCATGAAACTGCAGCCAAAACAAATGTGTAAACAGAGGATTAACATTTGAAAATAGAAAACCCAATACCCATATAAAATTATATTAGTTGGCCAACCATAGAGTTTATTAGGATGACTAAACATTTAGCTCACATTATTTCAAATGAATATGTGCTTGTTAGAAACGTGTTCAGTCTGCGTACACTCACTGGCCGCTCTATTAGGTACACCTTTTCAATCGCTTGTTAATGAAAATACATTTAGGCATGTAGAGATGGTCAAGATAACCTTCTGAAGTTGAAGCCAAGTATCAGACTAGGGAAGAAAGGTAATTTAAATTACTTTCAACCCGGCATGGTTGCTATCTGAGTTTTCCAGAAAGTGCTGATCTACTGGGATTGTCCTAAACAATCCTCTTTAGGGTTTACACAGAATGGTCTGGAAAAGAGAAACTATCCAGTGAGCAGCTGTTCTCCTCCGACCCTGACAAATAGCCACTTGCTACAACCAAGGTATCTAGAAGAGCATCTCTGAATATCCAAAACTTGAAACAGATGGGCTACAGTACCAGAAGACCACACCAGGTGTGACTCCTGCCAGCTAAGAACAGAGGAAACTGAGGCTACAATTTGCATTGACTCACCAAACTTGCACAATAATTAGACTGGAAAAACACTGCCTGGTCTGATGAGCCTCAATTTCTGCTGTGATATTTGAGTGGTAGGGTCAGAACTGTACATAAACCACATGAAGGCAAGGCCTACCCTGTCTTGTATCAATGGTTTAGGCTGGTGGTGGCGTAATGGCGTGGTGGATATATTCTTGCCATACTTTGGGCTCCTTAGTTCCAAGTGACCCAGCTGTTTAACCACCACAGCCCACCTGAGTATTGTTGCTGACTATGTCCATTCCTTGGTGACCACAGTGTACCCATCTTCCGACAGCAGGATAGCGCACCATGTCACAAAGCTCAGATAATCTCAGATTGTGTCTTTAACGTGAAATTGAGTTCACTTTCTCAAATGGCCTCCACAGTCACCACATCTCAATCCAACAGAGTGCATCTGTGATGTGGTGGGACATGGGAAATGCATCACAGAGAAGCCGCTTACAAATATGCAACAAGTAGCTAAGGCAATATCAAAATGGAGCAAAATCAGTGATGAATGTGTACAGCACTTTGTTTAATCTATGCCACTAAGAATTGAGTTAGTTCTGAAGGTAAAAGGGGCTCCAACTGGTAGTAGCAAAGTGTATCTAAAAAAGTGGCTGATTAGTGTAGACTTCAATATTCAAGAGCTACTGTGAATACAAAAATGTGCTGCTGTGAGGAAAAGAAAGCCCACTGTATGACATAGTTTAATTTACAATGCAATCTTTACTATAATCAATACAGTGGGAAACTACATTAACTCAGAATAATAAACCAGTCATAAATGACAACAACATTAACTGGAACAAAGGAAAATGTGAATGCAAACTGCGTGTTTGAGGCCAGTACAGGTGAATTCAAACATCCATCACTGTCACAATTTCTCCTTTCTTGAATGCTTCCGTACTCTCAAGCACGTGAACTGGAGATTCACTTACATTTTCACCAGCACACTATCACTGGCTGTTGTCATGTTCCCAATCTAATTTTCTTACTCCCTATGTGTACGGTAAAGAGATCTTTTGCCTTGAATCTATCCCTCAGGACCTCCCCTGAAAATGATGGAGGATAACTAGTTATTGACTTATTTGACAGGAACTGGCAGAATGCAGACATAAGGGAGCAGTCATATATTAGGCATGAATCTGAAATCCCTCAAGTGAAGCTTTGCTTTGTAAGAGAATGAGACAGAATAAAAAAAGGAGGTGACATATTACAGAGGAAGTGAGACAGAAGAAGTGGGTGAAAGAAAGATTCAAAAAGAAGTTGAATGCATCATAGTGTGTTAGACTTCTGCAAACATGCATGCGAATGCTGATATCTACTGTATTGCAGAATTGCAGTCTGATTCTCAGAGTAACGTTCACAGCAGAGACATTCACCTGTAAGCCCACCAAAGAGTTTGTATGCCTAAAGAAAACATGAACTAATGCACATAACACGGATGATCTGCACTCTAGCTCTATAAATCACTTTTCATTTCCTGGCTAATGCCTGACCCTTGAACTATACCTCAGCTGCATTATTTTGAATTGTGTGTGGATTGCTGTGTGCTGAACATCCTAAGGTAAACACAGAGCAGCATTTTATGAGTCCTGAAGCAGGCACCATATTGGCAACTGTAAGGGGCTATCTCAGCTAAGCTTATCACAACCTGTAAAAGTCAGTGAGTGATGAGTGTCAGTTTAACACACTTGTTATGTTAGCTATAAAAGCCTCAGCTGCAGCCACAGAACAATACTGTAAGTAATATAACCACAGGAAGACAAATAAATGCAAGTTGGTAACATTTTATTTATATTAGGTGCCAGTATAACTATGTTCAAACTCCTTTTGCAGGACTTTTCTCTGATCCATCCATTTTCTGCTGCTTAACTAGGTCTGGATTGCAGGAGCAGCAGTCTAAGCAGAGATGCTCAGACCTTTCTCTCCCCTTCAAGCTCCTCTAGCTCTTCCAGGGGGACACCATGGTGTTCCCAGGCCAGCTGAGAGATGTAATCTCTTCAGTGTGTGCTGGTCTACCCCCAGGGCCTCTTCCTAGTAGGACATGCCCTAAACACCTCACCTAGTAGGTGCCCAGGAGGCATCCTGATCAAATGCCTGAACCACTTCAACTGGCTCCTTTCAGTGTGGTGGATTAACAGCTCTGCTATGAGCCCCTCCTGAATGACTGAGCTCCTCACCTTATCTCTAAGCCTGAACCCAGACACCGTATGGAGGAAACTAATTTCTGATGCTTCTACCCACGATCTCATTGTTTTGGTCACTGCAGCTCATGATACATGAGGGTAGGAACATAGATCGACCAGTAAATCAACAGCTTCACTTTCACACTCGGCTCTCTTTTTACCACAACAGGCTGGTGGCACAGCATCTGCATCACTGCCGGCATAGCACCAACCCTTCTGTCAATCTCGGACTCCACACTCCCCTCACTTGTGAACAAGACCCCAAGACACTTACACTCCTCCACTTGAGGCATCCATTAATATGTATATTTCTACTTTAAATGCCAAAGATGTCAAGCTGCACATTAGGCCTCTGAAGTCACTGTCTTCCCAGCATTGTGTCTCTGAAGTAAAACAGGCGCTATGAACCTGGGACAACAAGAGTAGCTGCCCAGAGAGCGCAGAGGCAAAGACAAACAGGCAAAGCACTCACCTCATAAGGCTTTACAGTAATCACACCCTCCGGCAGCACATCTACTTACTGGAGGGAAAAGGGGAGATGGGAGAAAGAGTGCAGGGCTGTTTATGGATAAGATAACGGAGCAGACGATGATCGACAGCTTTCTATCTGTAGCTGAAAACACCTTTCCCATCAGTTTTAGTGATTACCAGAAGCACAAAGTTTGCACAGCGAGCCTCTTGAACTGAGACATTTAAAGGCCAACTACAAGGAATTTGTGTTATTGTTTTAATAATTGAACTGAGATGGAAAAGTTCCTGCCCAATGTGCTGCCTAAAGATAGACAGTGTTCTTTGCTCTGTTGTGGTCTGTGTGGCTGTGAAAGTGGATTAAATAGGCTTTAACATCAAGACGAGCTCTAATGAAACCCAATGGGGGAGTTAGCCCGTCTGTTTGGCCAGCTGACTCCTGTAAAATACCAATCACTGTCTCCTATTTTCTGCTCTAAAACTAGCCTGGTGGTGCCAGTCAGAGTACACTGCAGCCTCAGGGTTATACTGTTATACTGATGCCTTTGTCTGGATCATACATTATTTACTTCATCTGATATTCTGCATTTGGGAGTTTTCATTCAACTTGTCATTTTTTAAAATTTGCAACACACCACTGTCTGTGCCAGTCTTTGCTGAAAACATCTGTTGTACTTCAATTAAAAACTAAAATAGACAAGATGGTTACAGTACAGTATGTCCTTTTACATTTTCAAAGGCAAGCTTGGTTTTTGTATGAATTTTTTTGCAAACTTATTACAGTGTTGTTGTTATAGGTAAGTTTATATATGCTGCTTGACGATTTGCCATACCAGCATAAAAGCAGGGTGATTTCATCAAACCAAAAAACAGTCCAAAGTGAGCTGCAGGGAACAGCTTGACTTCAGCTTTAACTTAATGTAAACTACAGAACATTAACACCTCTCTCCATTACTATAAATACTTAGTTTAAAAAAAAAACCAAAAAAAAAAAAATCGGCAGACATAAAAAAGCTTGGGACCTATAAGCAGAAGTATAGATGAAGGTAAAAGCAAAGGCATTTTCATCCTGTTCAGAGCCCTCTGGACCTCTGTCGCCAGGGTCAGTACTACTATCCTCCACCCACAGCCCATTTTGGAAAGTCATAACAATGATCAATACAATACTAGCACCGTGCAAAGCAAAATCATCGATCAAGAGAAGAAAGCCTGAAAAAAATATTAGTCAACCAATATTGACCGGGGCTCAAACAATACATCACACCATGAAAGCTCTATTGCCATTCACCTTTCTCCCTCATGTGTCTTTTTCTCTTTTCTGAGTGTCATCACTGCATTTCTTCACAAAGGAGGCAATGGAAAGTCATAATCATCCAAACACATTCCTTCTCAGCCTTTAACAGACTTGTAACAGACCCAGCTTTCACTGTGACATGGAACTTTGACTGCACTATCCCCAAACCCTTTGCTGATATATAGATATAAAAAACATGCCAGTTGTGTTGATAAATGCAGCATATTAAAATGTTAAACTATCAAGGTTTACAGCCACAGTGAATACTTTGTGAATCCTATACAGCTACCGTGTTGTCAAACTCACACTCTGGCTTCTGTGATGAATAACTGCTGCAGTGGACTAAAAGGAAAATATTTGCACTATGGCACAGATGCCATTCCCCCTGCTCTTACTCATTATCCAGCACAATGTCAAATGTTCCTCACTGAGAGGGAACATTCCTTCACATTGCCATCTATGGACATCATAAATAAACAGTCACCCCCCAATTAATGAATGCCTTCCACTTGCCATTTAATAATACAATTAATTGCTTCCCTGTCCACAGCAATGCATAAGCACATTCTTCATAACTGGAAAGCAAACAACATGTGCAACAAGACGGAGAGCAGGCTGCGCATTAAAGACAACCTCGTTTGGTGACTGCGCTTTTGTTTTTGTTGGGTTTTTTTTCAGCTTACTGCCCAACTTTGGGCAATTCCAGGTTTTACTCATTATAGGAATTCGTGATTTTGATCAACTTTACTAAAGCTCGTTGCTTCAAAAGCCACGTCGTCATTTTATAGGAGAAAAATGAAGAGAGCCAAGGGCTGGGCAGTGATGCTGAGCCGGCGAACAGCAGTGCCACTTGTTTTCCAAACTTGCATTTAAAGCAAAAGCGGATTTAAAACGCACTGGGATTAGTTACTACCCTGAAGATAGAGGAAGGTATGATAATGTTTTTTGTGGGGGTTTTTTTCAGATATCTCTGTAACTTTAAAGCGTCGCGCTATGGGAAAAACGTGTCACAAAAGCAGCTTTAAATCGGTTCTGGGATTTAAAAAAATAAATAAATTTTAAAAATCCTTTTCTTGGGAAATATTTCCAAAACTTTCGCTTTTTTATTTTGATCTTATTTCCACCTACCTCACATCATTCACGGAGCAAGCAGATGTAGAAAAGGCAATCCAGTCAAACTTGTCGCAGGTCCATGTTTGGCACAGCAGCGATACGACAGTCCAGGCTTATCACATCTGAAGCGCTAATGGGGATCGGCACCTTCTGCTGTCACCCAGACGTGGATTGGGCGGCGTTGTGAGGAGCACCGCGGGATCTCCAAGGGCGCACGCAGAGTCGCTGCGTCAGGATTGGTCAGAGGAACCGTGACGCACCGGCAGGTGGCACACCCGTGGAATAAAAAAGTCCACATTCATTCATGGACAACAGCTCCTGAGAACTCGTCGCACACACGCGGTAGACTGCGCTGACAAACATCTGCGAAAGTCACACAAGATCAGAACAGTCAGGTTCCTCCTTATTTTAGCTATGTTTGATGGCCAAAGTTTCAAGCTTTTTAATTTTATCCAAAATATCAATTTCATTTATTCATCATATCTTCTTTTTTTTTAAAAAAATATTTGTTTCCAGAAATGCTTCATTTTAAAAATTAAAAAAGGCATCTATTCCTTTAGAAGCTATTCTACCTGCAGCTGTGCAGACAAGTGCACACACTAAACAGTTTTTGGGTTATTTGTTGCAGCCTGCCAAACACCCAGAGTCTAGATACATGTGTATAAAAAAATAGAAACTAAAAGCTGATGGATGTGTTCAACCAGTGCGGAAAATTGTCCAGTCATTTAAATATTTCACCCATGGAGAGGGTGAATAAGGCAGTGGAAACAAAGTGTGTTTTGACACCGACTGTAATTCAGAGAGCCAAAGCAAATGTTTTAATTTTTTTATATAAACACAAATAAGAAGTGAGTGGTAATCCTTGGAGGAATGTAGAAGCCAATTATGGGTGGCTGCAGGGACTTGTGGAATGAAACCTCAGAGCTTCCTGCTCGGGCTCACTGCAGACCCTCGGCCCACACTTCCTGTTGCCAGTACGCAGGCAATATTTCTATGAAAATATAGAATGCTTAGAGACATGAATAGGATATTGTGCTGGATACCTACAACACGGTACAGTACTCTCATCATCCTAATGCCCTGTAGCCTATTTGTCACTGTCTGTGTGTGCTTTCCCATCAGCAGCTTGTTTGCGTCCTGTGAACCAGTTCGTTCCATCTGGATGCTGATATATGTGTGTGTGGAGGCTTATATAATTTTGTGTCTTTCGAAAGACGATAAGGACAGCTTGGACAGTTGCTGGTGTGGTGAGTTATTGTTGTGGAGTCTATGTTGGGTGTGCTGTGTACTCTCCTGTGACCTGATGGATTTGCTAATCTGTGGGTATTTAAACAATCTTACGTACTTTATAGGGATTCAAAGAAGAGATCCAAGAACTATATAATCAAGTCAGAATAGGGGCAAATATTGATATAAAAGATTTTATTTCAGTATTGTCTGCACCCAGGCTAAAAGAGCAAACATTTCAAATGAAGGTTGCAAATTACATCTGGGACATTGGGAATAACCTACAGCAAAGTGATCGCTGCATATATAGCTTACCTGAAGTGTAAAAAGCATATTAACAGAAAAAAAAGAAGTGTCAGAAATCCCCAGGTAAGAGCTGGTCTTAGGTCATGAGTTTTCTCCAAGACATACATATTAAAAAGTAAAGAGAAGCCAGTCAGTGGTTCTAGTCCAAAATGCCTGCTATGAAGGCTTTGATAAACACAAACTCTAAGCTGAGCCTCAACATTCACCGTCCTGCAATTTCACACTGTCTGATTCCTCAAGAACTGCATGAGCACACTGATAACAAAGTTACCATAGGCCGCTGATCTACAGAGACAGTTTTCACTTCATAATGGCCTCTTTCAGCTAACTCCCACTCTCAAAAGTGTCAACAAAATACTTGATCACACAGAAGTAATATGGAAATAACCTTTTACCTGCCTAGTACCTTAACAAATCTATGCCGTTCACTGAAAAATTGAAGGTTGTATAGGCAATGATTGAGTAAGAAAAAGTGTACATTTTTCTTAAGATATACGCTTCTCCAAACCAATTTTGCCTGTAGCGAGTGACATTCAGGGGAAAAAAGGACTGAAAAGCTTTGCCAGCAAGGTTCAACACTGAGCAAGAAGTGGTTAAAAACTGCAAGGTGAACATGTACTCAGAAAAAAACACACCACAAGTGTTTGTGTAAGGGACTGCACACTCAGCCCTTACAAATATATGATGAATGGAGTATCTCAAAGGGAACCACAATTATTTTTGCTTTATTTTCAGTTAAATAAAACACGCAAACACGCAATTGTGAGGATCCTGTTTGGGTTATTAATACAAATAAATACGTGTTAGACTGAATAGCCATCTATAAATACAAATTGATGACATGCTGGATTTTGATTTTGGTATTTTTCATAGTAAAACGATATTATAACAGTGCTGCCAGCCTAACAGCAAACCTAATTTCTTCATGGATGGGTATTGAGACAGAAAGCGCTCAGAGCATCTTGCACAAAAAGGCACCAAGACTGAAAACTAAATTATGAAAAAGCAGAAAAAAAATCAATGTGGATGATGAAAATGCCCTCTCCACAAAGCATCTTGGGAACAAGACCTTAGGGGTAGTATTCTTAGCACTACAATGTCTTAAATGAATTCATTTAAGCACACGATCAATAAATTAAATGTAAAGCAAGTCATTGATTCCACTCATCCCATGTAAATCTAAATTCAACTAAACTAACCATGTCTTCTTTATGTGAAAGGAGAAAGTGTTATTAGGGCATCCCCTGGGTCACCAGTTTTGGTCATGCTGTAAACTATAACATTTCTGGTCAAAGTGTTCCAGTACTACTCTGACATATGTGACAAGAAGCTCACTTCAGCCAGAAACTGCAGTCTTAGACTGGTCAACAAAATGAACAGACTGCAGTCTCTATCAATACAACAATCCCCTATGGGATGTTAAATAATTTAAATGTAGACCACAATTTAAATTATTCTCGAATACACCAAGAAATGCTGTACAGTATATGGAAAACATTAGATTCCCTTTATGGACACAAGTATTAGGCCTAGCCATACAGTCTGACTTTACAAACATTTGTGAAAGAACAGGTGTTTCTAAGGAGATCACTGAAGTTAAGCGTGGTACTGTAATAGGATGCCATCGTTGCAACAAGTCAGTTTGTGAAATTTCTTCCCTCCCAGACAATCCATGGTCAACTGTAAGGGGTATTGCAAAGTGAAAGCGCTCAGGAACCACAGCAACCCAGCCATGGAGTGGCAGACCACATAAAGATACTTAGCGAGGGCGCTGAATGCTGAGCCACGTAGTGTGTAGAGGTTGCCAACACTGTTGATTCAATAACTGCAGAGTTCCAAACCTACTCCGGTATTAATATCTGCACAAGAACTGTGTGCTGGGAGCTTCATAGGATGAGTTTCCATGTCCAAGCAAATGTTTGACATGCAAGATGGAGTGGTGTAAAGCATGCTGTCAATGCATTCTTTTTGAGCAGTGGAAACATGTTCTGTGGAGTTAAGAATTACATTTCTCTGTCTGGCTGTCTGATGGATAAGTCTAAGTTTGACAAATACGAGGAGAAAATTACCTGCCTGACTGCAGCGGGCCAGCTGTAGAGTTTGATGGAGGATGGATAATGCTAAGGGGTCATTTTTCTGGAGCTGGCCTGGACCCCCTTGTCCCACTGAAGGGAAATCTTAAAGCTTCAGCTTACCAATATATTTTGGACAATGGTGTGCTTCCAACTTTGTGACAACAATTTGGGGAAGGCCCCTTTCTGTTTCTCTGGGATATCATAAAATCTCCTGTAGGTGTAATGCGTGGATGGCCCAATATTTTTGTCCATACAGACTATGATTTCTCTGTTTTCTTTTTTATTTTATTGGTTTTTTTGTCTTTTGTTTTTGTTTTTTTACGTAAATAACAGGATTGTTTCAGAAAATGTACATTTTCTTATAAATGACCAACATTTAAGAAAGCAAAAAAAAGTCAGTTTGAGTGCACAAAAAAGATGCAATGGGTAGGATCGCTTTTATTTTAGTAATTTGTCTTGTTTAGAGGCTTGCCGATAAAAATTAGAACAATGTCACAGCATGAAAACAGCATGCATCACTGCTTCAGATCATAAAGTGTTTCATAGGAACCACACTCGGGGTTATTCTTGGTTATACTCAGAGAAAATATTGCCTGTCTGATCTTGTGTTTCTAATTTCACAGCATGAGTAATTTCTACTGATGATTACAGCTCAGACAAACTGTTATAAAGGTTCAAAACCCCGTGTTGGCAAATATTTCTGGAAAACACATCTGTGGCAATAAACAAATTACTACCACTAAAAGATGATTATAAAAACATATTTTACATGAACTTTCTTTTAATATGTAAACGAGCAGAAGAGTAGCATTTGCAAAATGAACAATGTTTGCTATGGTTTTCCATATTTTGAGGATGGGCACTGGTGATGATGATATGATGAATAACAGAAGTCTGGAAGGCTTTTCAATTTAGAATGCATGTTTTTTGGGGGGTAAAAATAATTGGAAGCTAACACCCTGAGGATGATTTCTTCCCTCTGTGTGTGTGTGTGTGTATGTGTGTGTGTGTGTGTGTGTGTGTGTGTGTGTGTAACTGTGTCCTTTCATGAGATGTTCGATGAGATGCTGGAATAAGAAAACAAATAAAGTGTTAAATTATCTAGCAATCCCAGCTTCACATTGCCGTTCTTTTCTCTTCTCACCAACTTCAGCTTTTGTTTAGCTCTTTGTACCTCAACCGTAGATATTCAGTCCAGTATTTTTCCTTTTATAGGCATCTTGACATCCCCCCTCTACACATGAATAAAAAGTATAATCCCCTCTCTCTCTGCCCAAAGAATTCTGCATTTTTGTAGGAATTTTAGGGCTAACTTTGATCATAGCCTGACTTGTCATCTCCACTGTCATCCCTGTCCTTTAACAAGTTGTCAGTAGAATATATAAGTAGGCTGTCTCCCTGCAGAACATATTTCCCAACATAAGTCATGTCATTCCAGAGACCTTAAAACAAAGAGAACCCTAACATTCCCTCTGTGCAAGCACTTGGCGACAGTAGGGAGAAAAATCTCCCTTTTAAAGGGGTAAAACCTCTGGGAGAAGCAGAGGAGGGCAGCCAACTGCCCTGACTGCTTGGGGTGAGAGGAGAGTGCTGACAAAAAAGATGAACAGTGAGACACCACAAGCAGCAAGCAGAAAAAAACAAACAAAAAATGTTCAAAGTAAAGATGGCTACACAAAATATCTGGCTGCATATTCCTCATTACTGCACTGCATCCTTAAAAACTCCTCACGCAATCTCAGACAATCAGAAACACAACCAGCAATTGCTGTGCATCCAAATGTTTGAATCTGAGACTGAGCGACTCAGTTATAGAAGAAACCATGGAGAGGGCAATCAGCCAGTAATCACTAAGAGGTCAACAGCCTGTGGTTAGAGCTTGTGTCATCTTGTGACAAAGCGTAATCAAAATCCAGTGGAGCTTAGTAGATAGAAAGTGCTTCTTTCAGACTAGAGGGGTGGCACATGCTGACTTAAGGCTGGAGTCGATCATCATTCCACTCAGCATGGATTTAGTAGTTGGTTAGCTTAGATTCAACCTGACAGTAAAGTTCAAGACATATTTCAGAACAGATGTCTGAGTAAAAGAGAAAATCATCATAGACAGAATTACCACTTAAAAACTAATTTATGTTTGAAAAAAGGAGTTCCTTGTTTCAAGTTGCATGTTCTTCCTGTGCCTGTGTGGGTTCTCTCCAGATACTCCAGCTTCTTGCTGGAGTAAGAAGCTGCCTCTCTTTATTTTTTTTTTTGCCAATATGTTTATTGTCTTTTTCAAAATTATTTCACAAACACATAACATATACACATGCATACATATACCCACTACACACACACAGACTGCATACCCTTGCATCATAAAAAATAAAAAATAAAAGAAATAAAAATAAATTAAGAAAAAACAAAAAAATTAAATAAATAAATTCTTCTTCTTCTTCTTTCAGCTGCTCCCGTTAGGGGTCGCCACAGCGGATCATCTGCCTCCATCTCATCCTATCCCTTGCATCCTCTTCCCTCACACCAACCCTCTGCATGTCCTCCTTCACTACATCCATGAATCTTCTCTGTGGTCTTCCTCTTCTCCTCCTGCCTGGCAGCTCCATCTTCAGCATCCTTTGTCCAATATATCCACTATCCCTCCTCTGAACATGTCCAAACCATCTCAGCCTTGCCTCTCTGACTTTGTCTCCAAACTTCTCAACATGAGCTGTCCCTCTGATGTACTCATTTCTAATCCTGTCCATCCTGGTCACTCCCAGGGAAAATCTCAACATCTTCAGTTCTGCCACCTCCAGCTCTGCCTCCTGTCTTTTT
>VUQH01024326.1:6802-20325 GCA_015106775.1 Etroplus canarensis
GGTCTGGGAATTTTTTTTTTTTTTTTTTTTTTTTGGCTTCTGAAGTGCGGCATGCCAGAAAAACATTTGGGAACCACTGATTTAAACAAGATGGCTTCAAAGGGAAGGGAGCTAAAACATCTTGTTTCTTACAGTGGATTAACTGGGGTGCTGCGCCAAAGCCCAGTATCTGTTTGGATCATTCTGAACAGTGAGTCATATAAAGCTACTCATGTAGTTCAAGAATAAAATACGGAGCTGAAAAAAGCTGAGTAGTTCCTCTTGTAAGAACTGACCCTGTTGGTGCAACTGGCTCTGGAAAATGATTTAGGACATTTTGTCAAATAACATCCCCCCCTTTATTCACAACAGTTTTTAAGCCAAGACATAGTTTAAGAAGAATGACAAATAAGCCTTTAGCTTATTTAACCAGGAGTAAAGTGTCTCAGACTACATTTGGATTTACTGGGCATGCTAACCGTTAAATGGAAGTTGTATTTGTTAAAAACAAAGTCCTAATCAGTGTTCACAAAACAGAAATTATATTGTTAGGCAGCACAGGAGCTCAGTGGTTAGCACTGTTGCCTCACAGCAAGAGGGTGCTGGGGTCAAACCCAGAAAGTACACTTTGCATGTTCTCCCCATGTTTGCACAGGTTTTCTCTGGGAGCTCCGGTTTCTCCTGCCATTGAAAAATATGCTAGGGTAATGTTGTCTGTCAGCCCGGGACACTCTCACAAAAGAGATTCTTTATCTCAAGAGTTCACTTCCTGGTTAAATAAAGATTAATGATAAAATTTACATGGAAGTTTTAATAGTAATAGTAACAAATCCCCACATAGTGTTTCAAAAGCCACAGACTTTAAGCAAACAATATTTTCTTGTAACCTAGGTAGTGGCAATAATATTAATGTTGATTTTTTTTTTTTTGTGTGTGTGTCATTTGTTTATACAGGAAATGAGCCTTACCATCACCGTGGAAACCAGGGAAATGATGCTGCTGAGAACCACTACCAAGTGAGAGAATTTGCAGTTCTTATATGGTACTGTGCAAAAGTCTCAAGCCACCTCTCATTTCTTTATATTTTGCTAGGAAAACACTTAAGGCAAAGACAGATTTTGTACATTTCTAAACAGCTTGAAAGTCAGTATTTTGCATGACCACCTTTATTCAACACAGCCTGGACTCTCAAGCTTTCTTGTCATTTAGTAGTCTTTAGGAATGTTTCTCCAGGCTTCTTGAAGGAAAATTAGTTCTTTGCCAAGTTGTTGGTTATGTGAAGACACAACCCTGGCTCATCCCTTGTGTTAGGAATCTTTTTTTTATGCTTGAATGATTAATTGGTCAGTGTTAAGTGGATTACCAAACAAACGGAAGAAGAAAGCACTCTTCTGAAAATGGTCAGGTACAAGAACTGGACTGAAAATAAGTTAAAAAGCTGTCAATGTTCAAAGAAAAACTTTGAAAGACCTTCTGAAAGCCTGGAGAACTGTTGTTCAAGGAGAATCTGGCTTCTTGTAAGCAAAAAAAAAAGAACTTTGCACAGTGTCGTAGCCCAGGAGTTCTAAGCGTTTTGATGACTAAGTCCAAATTTAAGGAGCCAGGATGTGATTCAGAGCTGCACAGAAAAAAATGCACTCATGAAATATATTTAGTTAGTGTTTGTAGTATGTTTGCTCAGAGAATGGACCCTTTAAAGTGGACGACTTATGCTCATTTCCAGCTTCACAGTTTTTTCCTGGACCTTAATTAGAAAGCAGAAGTCATAGAGACTGTTTACAAAACGTTTTTAAATAGTTGAGACTTGGGCATGTTTTTGCTACAGTGGTGTATCACCTCTTCTTTTAAGAGCAATGTGTTAATGTGTGGAAAGTAATGATACCAGTTTTTGTAGTGCTGAAAATGAAATCTTTTTGCCTTATTGCTAAACTGAAGATTTCATCTGCCCCGCAGTTCAGGGCCTCCTTTTTTTATATCATCATTAATAAGGTGATCTCATTAATCCCGAATCCTGCTATGTAGCACAGGCCTCTCGAAAGCAGTCAAGCGCCAACAGACTTACGCCTCCAGTGCCTTGCCAAGGGGCATGGGATTAGGTGATGTTGAATCGCACCCATTTTTGTGCCTTTCCGTAAATCATCATTATTCACTTCACTTCCCACTCTGCAACAAAACATGTACATAAAAAAAACTTCATATATTATAAAAGTTTTTAGTGTCCTTGTAGTGTAATGGTTTACACATTTGCCTTACAAGCAAAAAGCCCTGGTTCGATTCCAGGTAAGGACACAAGCCCCTCTCACCATGGGGGGGTTGCATCAGGAAGGGCATTCGGCATAAAACCTCTGCCAAATTGTGAATGCGTTTTAATCTGCTGTGGCAACCCCTTGAGGAGAATACAAGGGAGCAGCTGAAGGTACTTAATATACACTACATGGACAAAGGTTTTGCGGCACCTACATATTACATCTACAGGAGCTTTTATGACATCCCAGGATATCAAACAGGAGTAGCCTTTATAGCAGAATTCACTAAAGTCCTTATTTTGTTGTCATTCTTAAGCAACAGATCGAAACTGTATTTGCAGTTGTAAAAATAGTTCTGTTTTCAGCAAGCACCATCACAGTGCGTTCCTCCATTTCTCTGCCACATGCTGGCAATTTCCAACTTGTGTTTACAGAATGAGGAGCACTTTGATAAGACCTGTCTTTCCTCTGGACTTCCATCCTCTCAGACTGAGTTTACTCCACCTCTCCCGCATAACTCCACAACAAAGAAAGTACACTGGAACAGGATCAAAACAGAGGAAAATCACCTTGAAGACCACAGACCTGAAACACAGGACCAGGATCACAGTGCAACACCTGCAGGTGAGTTACTCTGTTGTTTTAATCTTATTTAATACTTGATTTAAAAATTCCAATCCACAAATAACAAAAGTCACAGACAGCGCCTTTTATTTTTTTTATCATTTTATGTATGAAAATGATTAAATCAGAAGAAAGTTGCCTGTTTATGTGTGCCTTAATGTAGCAATAATATAACCTCCTAAGAGCCTGAATCTTCATATGGGGACTTTAAGGTGCAGAAAAGCCAAACGTATACACTATATGAACAGAGGTCCCTGATTCAGTCCAGGTGAGGACACAAGGTTGCATCAGAAAGGGCATCTGTTGTAAAATCTGTGCCAAAATTACCTATACAGATTCATCCACTGTGGCGGCCCATTTTGGAAATTCAAGGGAACAGCTAAAGGTACTTACTATATGGACAAAGGATTTGGGGCATCTACAGAAACTTTTATGACATCCCATTCTAAATCCACCGGCATTCATATGGAGTGGGTTCCCTCTTTGCAGCTAGAATAGCTTCCACTCTTCTAGAATGGTTTTTCTACAAGATTTGTCAGCATGTGTGTTTGTGAGAATTTTTGCACATTCATCCAGAAGAACATTTGTGAGGTCAGACACTGATGTTGGACGACAGGGTCTGTCTCGTAGTCTCCCTTCTAGTTTATCCTGGTGGTGCTGGATGGGGTTGAGGTCAGGGCTCTGTGCAGGCCAGTCAAGTTCTTCCACACCAAACTCATCCAACCATGCCTTTATGGAGCTTGCTTTGTGCACTGGGGCACGGTCATGCTAGTATTGAAAAGGCCTTCCCTAAATTGTTTCCACAAAGTTGGAAGCATAGAATTGTTCAAAATGTTGTGGTAAGCTAAAGAATTCCTTTTCTGGAACTAAGGGGCCTAGGACAACCCCAGAAAAAAAAACACCTCAGGATTATCCTTCCTTCACCAAACTTTACAGTTGGTACAGCGCAGTCAGGCAGGTAACGCTGTCCTTGCATTCACCAAACCCAGACTCAACCATCAGATTGCCAGATGAAGAAGCGTGATTTGTCACTCCACAGAATACATTTCCACTACTACAGAGTCTAGTGGTGGTGTGCTTTACACTACCCCATCTGACTCTTGGCATTGTGCTTTATGATGTAAGGCTTGCATGCAACTGCTTGGCTATGGAAACCCATGCCATGAAGCTCCTGGTGCACAGTTTATGTGCTGATGTTATTAGCAGTGGAGGTTTGGAGCAGTTATTGAGTTAGCAGAACACTGACAATTTTTACGCATTATACGCCTTGGCGACCCTGTTCTGTAACTTTACTTGGTCTGCCGCTTTATAGCTGAGTTGCTGTGGTAATGGGACTAAATGAAACACCTGAATTGAGTGGTGTGGCCAAATACTTTTATCTATAGTGTTCATTCTGTTCAGTATAGACTTGTTGCATCCCATGCATCCCAAAAAAGAACTAAGGTTTCAGGAGGTTAAACAAACAGGGTATAATAGACACATAATACTTGGTGTGAAACAGATGCTGTATTTGTTTCATTTGATGCTGTCCACATTCACACTAAGATTCTGTTAATTTTTTTTCATTTATTTTTGTTAAGAACAAATTTTAGTTCTAAGTCCAGAACCTACCAGTGAACACAGCAGCTTCCATTATAAGACTGAAGAGGTTAAACCAGACCCGGAGTTTTGCAGACCAAAGAAGACGTACAAATGTCAGACCTGTGGTAGAGAGTTCCCTCGGTTCAACGCACTGCACCGCCACCTGGTGATTCACTCAGGAAAAAGACCTTTCAAATGCTTCATATGTGGAAAAGGATTCACCCAGAGTGGAAATCTCAAAACACACATGAAAGTTCACAGAGGTAAGAGGAAACTCCTACTGTCCTCAGGACGCTTTGACCTTTTTTACTGTCTCACTCAGTGTTTTCTAGAGAAATCATTTAAACATTTTTTTTTTATTATTGTGTATTTAAAGGCTCATAAGTAAGTGGATAATTGACAGTTTACTCTTTATTTCATGACAAATGAAATACACAAAAGGCCTGGAGCTGATTCCAAATGAATTTTTTTAAATTGCATACATTTCTACTAAGTCTCCTGAGTGTTTTAACATGGCTATAGGAAATAATAGTCTGATTGGATACATTAGATAATTAGTTTTTCTTATATCTAATGACAGTTTAAAGTGTCCCCATAGTGTAGTGGTTTACACATTTGCCTTGCAACCAAAAGGTCCCTGGTTCAATTCCAGGTGGGGACACAGGTCCCTCTCGCCATGGAGGGTTGTGCCAAGAAGGGCATCTGGTGTAAGACCTCTGCCAGATTACCAGTATGGATCACTGGTGGCGACCCCTTAATAGGAAATACACGAGAGCAGCTGAAGGTACATTTACACGTCAAACAGACAACTTTCATTAAAATACATATTAAAAACCAGCTAGTGTATTATGAGGGCCTGTACACTGTTGAAAGCATGTCCTAATTATAATGAGGCATTTCATCTGTTTTAGATATTGACAGCTATTCTCAAGTATCCATGAGAGGGTTCAAAGAGAGTAAATAAAAAGGGGAAAAGTGCCATCTTCAGCATACAGGGGCCACAAGCCAGTGTACTTCTGGTGCTGGTCCCAAGCCTGGGTAAATGGGGAGGGTTGTGTCAGGGAGGGCATCCAGTGTAAAATGATTGCGATATTAAATATGCAGATTTATAATACGACTTCCATACCAGATTGGTTGAGGGCCAGATTAACGACCACCTCCGGTGCCATTATCTATCAGGGTGCCTGTAGAAACTGTGCTACTATTGGCCGAAGACAAAAAAGGAGGAGAGGAGGAAGGTGCACTGCCTACTTATGGTATTTAAGATTGTTTTTAGATTTTTTTGTCGTGTTTAAGTCATTTTTTTTACATGCTGTAACAAAATAATGTCCCAACTGTGGGATAATAAATTATGGTATGGTATGGTAATGTATTCTTAAGCAATTTTCCCCTTGAGATTAATAAAGGATTCTGATTCTAGTGTATTATCCTGACTTAATGAAGGTGACGTAGGCTATTAAGTATAAATTAGACTATTAACATTACTAATAAGTGTAAAAAAAAATAAGCTCCAATTTCTTTTGAATAAAGACCTGCAGCAGATCAAGCATAACTGTAAGCCAGCAGTGTTGGCAGTGACAAACCTGCCAACGCACTGTTGAATTCTGTGTTTTCCTTTTCTTTTTATGGATTTGAAATCCAAAACCGGGAGGAATAAAGATGAGACATTTGTGTGTGTGCGTCCATGCAGGCCACAGCTTTTAAGGTTCAGCAAATTTAGAGGATAATTCTCATATTCATCTGTATTGATATATTCATATATCATTTCTTGTCAAGCCACAGGGAATCACTGAAGGTAGATCAAAAAGCTGCAGGTTCGAGACCTGTGCACTATACATACAGCATAGCTTTCTGTTACTACAACCATTGGTAAATTGTTTTGTACATCAGAGGTACCAACACAGTCTAAGGCTCATCATGCCCTTGTGCAAATATGACAATGTGAAATTTTAACTTGCATGTTCTCAAGAAACAGTTGCATCTAGGAACTCTCAAATGTGTTTTCAGCTTTGTAATAAAGGTGTAACCACTGCAGCCCCACTGCATTGTCCCTCTACAGTATATCTTAAGTGTTTACAGTCACAATCACTTCCTGCATCTCAGACACTCAGGAAGAGCTGCTATTACTCTAGTCCTCAGAGCTTTAAACTGGCTTCCTTTATGATTTCAGAATCCTACAGTTGGTTTATAAAGCTCTCAGTGGTTTAGGGCCAAAATACATTTTGGATCTCCTGGTCCATTATAAACCACCCAGACCTGACCCTCCAGTCGTCAGGGTGCTTTCTGTGAGTTAGAGCCAAACATGGGGGGGAAAAAGCATTCAATTTTTTAGAAGATATACTTTATTAATCCCCTAATGGGGAGATTACTAGATCTCAACACACTCATTGCGGGCGCTGGGGGCACAATGTGGGTTCGGTGCCTTGCTTGGGGTGGCTCCTGCCTCTGGGGGGGGCCTCCGGCTGCCACGGGCAAGTATCGAGCCAGTGCCACATCAGCAGCCCTCTATTTCCCAACGATTCACCGTTGCACTGAGGCACCACCACCCCCATTTTCATGCTCCTCACATGTGAAATAAATTCCCAGAAAGCTGCAGGGCTGCTGAAAGTCCCAACTGTTTTAAATCGAGGTCAAAAACTTTTTTTATTTGCTATTGCCTTCCATTACAACAATTATTAATTTCCCACATTGCGCTGTAAATTTTATTTCTTACATATTATCTGTGTTTTTCTATTTTAGTTTGTTCTGTTTTTCATTCATTTTTTAAATTTCTTATTTTCAGTTCTTTCATTTTACATTTCCTTTTTAATGTCTTTCTTTTGTGCTTTGTTGTGATGCTTTTGATGTTTTGCGTAAAGCACTTTGAGTCGCAATTTTGTGGGCAGTTTGGTGGTGCAGTGGTTAGCACTGTCACCTCACTTCAACAAGGTCTGGGTTTGAATCCATCAGCCTGCCAGCTTTGGCCTCCCTGTGTAGAGCTTGCGTGCTCTCCCTGTGCTTGTGTGGGTTCTCTGCGGGTGCTCCGGCTTCCTCCCAGAGTTTAAGGACATGCAAAGGGGCTGGGTTAGGGGCGATTCTAAATTGACTGTAGGTGTGAATGTGAGTGTGATTGGTTTTATGTCTCGCTGTGATGGACTGGCAACCTGTCCACGGTGTACCCCACCTTCCACAACCCTGAATTAGATAAGCGGAAGAAAATAAATTAGTGGATGGACTTTGAATTGTCCGTACATCAAATGTGCTATACAAATAAACTTGCCTTGCCTTAAAACTCCTTCCTTCTGTGGTCCAGCAATGAACCCTGTTGATTTAGAATGAGATACCTTTATTGTCATTGTACAAGTATAGCAAAATTGCACAGCAGCTACACTTTCATACGTGGGGAATTGAATTGGTATTTACATTGAACATAATAAATGTAAGTATGTAAAAAACGAAATATTTATATACATATGCTCATGCTAATGACATTGTGATCTGTAGTGAGAGTAGGGAAGAGGTGGAAGAGAGCCTGGAGAGGTGGAGATATGCACTGAAGAGAAGAGGAATGGAAGTCAGATGTGAATAAATGAGAGGGAGGCAGGTGGAATGGTGAAGATGCAAGGAGTAGAGGTGGCAAAGGTGGATGAGTTTAAATACTTGGGATCACCATCCAAAGCAAAGGACAGAGCACAAGAGTGTTAAAGAAGAGAGTGCAGGCACGGTGGAGTGAGTGGAGACGAGTGTCAGGGGTGCTTTGTGACAGAAGGATAGCAGAAAGAATGAAAGGGAAGCTTTACAAGATGGTAGTGAGGCCTGCTATGATGTCGTCTGGAGGCGGTCGCACTGAAGAAAAGATGCAGAGAAGAGGCAGAGCTGGAGGTGGCAGAATTGAAGACGATGAGGTTTTCCCAGGGAGTGACCAGGATAGACAGGATTAGAAATGAGTACATCAGAGGGAAGGATTGGAGACAAAGTCAGAGGCAAGGCTGAGATGGTTTGGACATGTTCAGAGGAGGGATAGTGGATATATTGGACAAAGGATTTTAAAGATGGAGCTGCCAGGCAGGAGGAGAAGAGGAAGACCACAGAGAAGATTCATGGCTGTAGTGAAGGAGGACATGCAGAGGGTTGATGTGAGGGAAGCGGTTGCAGGGGATAGGGTGAGATGGAAGCAGATGATCCGCTGTGGCGACCCCTAACGAGAGCAGCCAAAAGAAGAATAAGACATGTATATACACACACATATATACCCATATGTACTTGAGTTTTTTTTATTTCATGTATCTGTATCTAACATTCAGTATATTTGTTTTTCCTCACAGGAGAGCTACCAAAATGGACGTTAGTTCAAAAGAAGAGTCAGCCTGAAGAGTGTGCTGCTACAGTTCATGTGTGTGGAGAGTGTGGGATGGACTTCCCTGAGAAACATCAACTAGCAGAACACCGTGAGAGTCACAGGAAACCTTATGCATGTTCCGACTGTGGAAAGAGATTCAAACAGGAAAACAGCGTTAAAATCCATAAGCGCCTCCACTCAGGAGATTCCCTTTTTTTCTGTTCAGCCTGCGGAAAGAGCTGCACCACAGCTTCGCTGCTTAAAATACATATGTTGACCCACACTGGAGAAAAGAATTTCCACTGTGATCAGTGTGGGAGAGCGTTTTCACGATCTTGCTATCTAAAATTGCACCTCAGAACTCACACTGGAGAGCGGCCTCACCTGTGCTCAATCTGCGGTAAATGTTACTCCAGATCAGATACCCTTAAAGCTCATCTGAGAGTTCACACTGGAGAGAACCCCTATATGTGTAAGAATTGTGGGAAATGTTTCTGTTACTATCAGGGTTATCGAGTGCACGTAAAAACTCATGATAAGAAGCCAAAAACACCCACGAGACCCCTGGGGAGGCCAAAACAGCAGCTGTTGGTGGTAAACAATCAGTAATGATGATCAAGTCAAAGAAAATGTAAAATAAATTTTTGTGGTCTTCCCATTGATCACTCATATATTTATTCCTTTAACTTTCTGAAGTGATTGGATAAGTAATATAAGTTATTGCATGTTGGTATATATGTAAAGTTAGCTCCACTGTTATCATTAATATTGAAGAAAATAAATCGTGATATTTTTTCTCTGTTTTGTAAATATGGTTTACCTGATTCCTGCCAAACTCTTAACCTTAATTTGAGCAATCTTGAAAATTCAATTAAGCCCTGATAACAGGATTCACCAAACCAACAGGTATGAGCAAAGCTAGAAATATGACGTTCTTTGTCTTTTGTCCTTGAGAAGTTAAGAGATGGCAATGAGACGTGTTGTACTTCTATTGTTTGGAATTGCGTCCCTGTCCTCTGTCATGCTTGGATTTCACTTAAGTAAATGAGAAATAATGCCATCCAAGAAGTTTGTGCTTTAGTTTTGGGGAGTGAAATTCTAGTATTTTACTAGTCTGCTACGTAGCACTAACTAGCGGATACGCCTGACAGTGATGCAGTAGTTGGCATCATCGCCTCACAGCAAGCAGGTCCTGGGTTCAAATCCACCAGCTGGCTGTGATGCATTTGTATGTTATCCTTGTGTCTGCAAGGGTTCTCTCTGGGAACTCCGGCTTCCTCCCATAGCCAGAAGACACACAGGGTTAGGTTAAATGACAATTCTAACTTAGCGTTAGGTATGAATGCGAGCATGTCTGTCTATGTTAGCCCTTGGCGTCCTCCTGGCAGAGCTGAATGAGGTGGCTAGAGAGAGGGAGGTCTGGACTCCTCTGTTTAGACTGCTGCCCCCACGACCCTGACCCTGATAAACCGCAGGAAATGAATGGACGGTGTGCATTGCATTCACGCTGTGGATGAATCCAGCTTGCTTTAACTGTTGATTTAGTCCTTCACACGCTCAGTGAAACAAAATCCAAGATGGCAGCGTTCGAAACACTCATGTTGAGGCTTGAAAACAGAAACAGAGCATCATGATGTCACCGAGTACATCAGTGTCTGCACCCATCTTTTATATACAGTCTGTGTTAGAGCAAAGGCAAGCATGTCTGAATGTCATTTTAAGTTGATATTAATGCGTTGCCATGTTAATGTCCATGCACAATACTGTGCAGAAGTTTTGAGCCACCCCACATTCCTTTACATTTTACTTCCAAGGAGCCAGACTTTCTTGTGATTTTTAAAGTGGCCTCAAACAATAGCTTTCCAGGATCTCTGAAGGTTTTTTTGGAGTTTTTCTTTGGACATTGACTGCTTTTAGACTCATTTTCAGTCCAGCCCTAGCACCTGACCATTTTCAGAGGAATGTTATTTTTTGTTTTGTCTGTAAAGCTACACTAACCTATGAATCATTCAAAGGCACCTAACACAAGGGATGAACCAGTGTTGTGTCTGCACAGACAACTTAGCAAAGAACCAATTCTAAATTGTATTTTAGGCACTCTGTTGTAAGCTGTATGCAAAGTATAAAGAAATCTCTTAAAGCCTCATATTTGACCCATGAATTTGGCGTTTGAATAAATGCATGCATTTTAAAGTCTGAGGTCTCAAATACACACCTGATGAGTGAGAAATGAAGAGCAGCACCTAGAGTGCTATTTAATTTAAGAGTGCTCAGTGTGCTTGTGATGTTTCTAACCTTGTGTGTTTATGTGACCTATTCTACTTTTTACATAAATGCACCTTTGGCTGCTCCCTTGTATTTTTTCCTCCAAGGAGTCACTCAGATTGATCCGGATTGGTAATTTGGCAGAAGTTTTACACCACATGCCCTTTCTGACACCCCCGCCTGGAATTGCACCGGGGACCTTTCACTTGTAATTCAAACCACTACACTGCAGGGACACTTTAATACACTATTTATATCTATTATTTTACAGTTTTAGCTTTGAGTGTTGGCGGAACATTGCACTTTTTACATATGGTTTATCCATGTTCATTTTCCCGTCTTTCATATCCATATACATATCCATAATGCAAGCGATCCCAAAATTATAGCTTTTTATATTATAATTTTTGGGATCTTTACATGCATGCAGAGTAAAAAGATGTTGTATATGTATACAGAGGATATTTGTAATTAAAGCAACAGCTCATAACTACGTCTGTGTTTGAATGTCAGCAGACCATTTCAGTCGTTTTGTATGGTTTAAGAATGAATGATTGCAGTGTAGTTTTAATGTATTATAACATCTTTTTTTCCACATGCATGCATGTGAATAAAAAGCTGCTGGAAACAGCGCGGTGAGAAGGTGTGATCCAGGCTTTTATTGTGGTTTAAATGCCAACCGGAAGTTCCGACAGTACTTGAAGCTAGCAGCTAAGGCTAGAAAGCTTGTGATCAATTCCAAACGCTTATTTTACCCGAGCTCATTAGTTGACATTCATTTGACACACAGTTTGAACACATGAGCACGAACCTGAGAGAGGAGTAGACATTTTTTCCAGGTCGTTTCCATAAACTTCTGTCGAGCGCCCCACTTTTTTTTCTTTTTTTACCTGAGGGAAAAATCTATGCAGAGGTTGGTCAAAATGTCTATTGTTTGTTGTTAAGTGTTAGCTAGCCGAGTTAGCCAGGGGTTCAAAGCTGAGGGAGGACGTCTGTGCAAAACGAGCGTTATCGCGTTCGAGGAGGAACCGATAGGAGCTGTTATTTGCTGCTGAATCTCGCCTGTAGCTTGGGGGGGGGGGCTAATAGCCTCTTTGTAAGATCAGCACAGCTCGCAAACGCCACGTTAGTGGCTAGCAGGCTAATAGCAGAGGTGGAGGTGGTCGCTGACCAAAGCGGTGGTCACCGCCGCGTCACGACTCGCACATCTCATTCAAGCCTGAGGTCAAACTTGTCTGTGCCGCTGTGTGCGTCTGCTCCCGCGTGATGGGTTTTTATTACCACACCATGTACGCCAACAGGTTAGTGAGTCAGGCTGCTGCTTTACTTAAATCGTAATTGATGCAACTCTTCATGGATGGAGCTAAATGAGTCCCTCCTGGCTAATGCTGCTGAGCTAACTGAGCTGCCACAGATGCATGACAAAAGGTTTCCCCCAATGCAAAGTACTTAGTTAAAAGCATAGTAAATTACCTTGAAACTAGATCATTATTGCTGCAGCTCAACTTTAAAGGCCCAGCCCCATTCACCTCATCTACTAAGCAGCATCCGCCCTGCTTAAGTGTCCTTGAGCAGGAGGATGGATGGGTTGTCTCCCAGGGTGGAGGCAGTGCGCTGGCTTTCTCATCGTGTGAATCTAAAGCTAAAGCAGAAGATGGCAGCTGTCACTGTGCGATGACAACTCGGGCGACCAAGTCCCAGCAAACTAAATGAAGGGCAAAGACAGCATTTATGTGGGCTGGTGTAGGCAGGTTACTGGGTTGACATTTGGCAAATAAAAGGAAAATGTGTTTTATCTGAACACAACTTTTTAACTCCCTTGATAGGTAGATACAAAAAGGGTTAAAAAAAAAAACCAAAAGCTGAAGTTTATTGTCATGGTCTGATGCGATGGCCTTTTTATATTCATTCATTTTTTGTGTGCCATTGAGTAATCTTCTTCAGGCTCATTTACAGTACTGTGTTGGCAGCACATGGGGAGCTATGGATAGTTTGTCTACATGTTCTAGCTATTTGCTGTCACTAGAGGGCAGTGTCACCAGTAACTGGTCTGTGGGCTACTCTTGTTTGCTGTTGCTGGTCCTTCAGCCAGCTGCTGCAGAGACTGTAATTATACAAAAACAATGTAAAGTATCCACTGCAGCCTCTTGTGCTGATTGTTTTTTTAGTCTTTGTTGTTTTCAGGGTTTTCTCAGCCAGGGGTGAATATCTATATAGCTTTTTTTTTTTTGCCAAAATGTTTATTGTCTTTTCAAAATTTTTTCACAAACACATAACATATACACATACATACATATACCCACTACACACGCAAACTGCATACCCTTGCATCATAAAAAATAAAAAAAATAAAAAAAAAATAGTAAAAATAAAAAAAAAAAAAAAAAAAAAAAAAACCCCCAAAAACTAATGGGGGGGAAGGAAGAAAGAAAATGGGGGCTACATTTTACAGCGTTCATAAATCATTTCATAAAAATCTAACACTTTCACTTGTCATCATATTTATATAT
>VUQH01024327.1:13368-23659 GCA_015106775.1 Etroplus canarensis
CACTGGAATTTATGCAAAGATAAAAGGCAGGTATTGTGAGGTTAGTTTTACAAGTCTACAGGTGTTTTTTCTTCACATTACACTCACTACACAACAGAGAATCTTGGCCAGCTGATGCTCCTCACAGTTCTATTCTCCAGAGTTAAGTCTATAATCCTGAGGGAGCTATGCAGGATACAAGAGGGAGCTGTTACAGCGGTTATCGTAGTCGGTGTGAGATTTGGACAATAATATGAACGGACTTGGTGAACTGATAAAGATCAGAGAGAATACAGCAAAGTGTAGTTTAATGTGCTTAATGGAGATGTTGCAGCATTACAATCAGACGGTGCCACACCTGGACCACAGCATGACTGTACCTGGCTTCAGGATTTTCCAGGCAGACAGAGATGTTAATCTGATCTTAAAGTATAAATGTGGAGGGACTGCACTACTTGTGGTTGAAAAGTGGTGTAATCCCAGGCATGTTGCTGTAGGGGAACATTTCTGTGGCCTGAATATTAAACTGCTACCTGTGGAACCAACCCAAATGTTTTGCTGAGGGAATTCGTCATTACTCTGTCTGTCTGAATCAACACACCATATGGATTTCTTCATCAGCTGATGCAGAAGTCATCCATGTCTGTGGCTGTGGTGAATGGCTACGGATAGTTAATGGATCTGACCATCCTCTGCAATGCTTATTGGACAAGCTGCTGAACACTTTCTTGAACATCAGTTTTAGATTTGTTGCCACAGGGACAGATGTGGAGGGTCTTTGCCTTCTCATATCACAGAGCCTGCATTCATTTTAAATTTCAGCTTACTGTTCTATCATGCTGGATTTTGATTTGCTGAGCTCCTCACATTTTTGTGCATTGCTGCTGCAACACCCGATTTCCCAATTTTTTGGGATAAACAAAGTGTTTCTTACTTTAATTGCCTGAATTTCACCACTGCAGAGATTACTAGTGAAACACATTGGATCATGTTATAAATATGGACTCTAGGCAATTTCAAAATGTGACATTTGCTAATTAACGAATCATGAACAAATGCATGGTCTTATTAAGGCTAAATGAACTCTATTATCTTTTCTTTAGTGTAATGTTCAAAACTGGTTTATATGAATGAAAAGTAATACATAATTTTAGTCAGTCACCTTTCTTTGCAAGACCATCAGAGGATCTGTAACAGGTTATAGTTTATCACAGAAAAAGCTTGTTCACTGAGATAAGTCATGTGTACGCTGTTGGAATTGAGTTAAATGACAGTCATACAACTAGAGATTCAATAACACAATACTGCCTTTTATAGATTTTTTTTGGGGGGGGGGTTGTTTTGCTTTGTTTAAGATGTCAAAGGTTAGAATTGAAAAGGGTCAAAGGTCATACTTTTGCCCGTGTCTATGCTAAATGGACAGTGTCTGAAATCTTAATGTACCAAAGATCATGTAAAAAAGATCAGTTACAAAAGAACTCACTGCATCCCTGTTGAAGAACCTCTCCTTCTTCAATTTTCCCACCGCTTTGCTGCGCTTTTCGTTTATCTCACGATGTCTCTGACTCTTCTCTCGTTTCTTGCTTTCTTTCGCCGACTTCACTTGCCTCTTCACCTCTTTCTGCTGTTCCTCCAGTTCTCCACTTTTGTCTTCCTCCAGCTCACTGTCATCACTGTCGATGGGACCACGGCTTATTCTCTTGCTCTTCTGCACTTTTATCTTCCTCTTTCCTTTCTTTTCATTATCCATTTCCTCCCCGCTGGAAGCAGATAAGACCAGTGCTTCTGCCATGTGTATGCTGCTCTCTGCAGCTGTCACCTCTTCCTCACTGTCACTGTCTCGAATGGCATTATGATGAGGCTTTCTGCAAACTGTGATGTCTTCATCTTCATCAGAATCTGAAAATTAATACAGGCAAACCAAATGATTTAGAAATCATTAGCTGAGGTAAAGAAGAAGAAAATGAAAATAAACATGAGAAAAGGCATCTATATAATGAGGTATAAAAATGAAAAAAAAAAATTCAACTGATGCATTTCAGCATGTTAACAATAGCTCTGTCTCTGATGTATGAAAACTGTTTAATTCCCTAACAACGGGTTGTAGTCCAAGACTGAGTTTTCAAAATTTTACATAGCACTTAAATGCCCTAATGTTTAACCTATTTAAAACAAAGTACCTTGGAATTTCTTTTAGTATATTCAATTCTAGATATAACAGTTTTTGATTTAAAATGGGCCTTTCGGAGTAACTACCCATAAGCATATATTATTTGCATATAATAAATGCAAAGAATCTGTTACCTAACTTAACAAAAGTGTATGCATTTTCCTTTTATTTATGGCAACAAAATATAATTACAAATGCATTCTAAACTTGAGTAAATTGAACCCTACTTACAAAAAAAAAAAAATGTAAAAACAGTCCTGGTGATTTTCCTCTAGTGCAAAGCCAAAACTTCTTTGGTTGGTGCCAAAATTTCTTAGATCAAGGAAAAACCCAGATTTACAAACAATGCCAAAGAACATCATCTTCTTCTTTCAACTGCTCCCATTAGGGATTGCCACAGCGGATTATCTGCCTCTATCTTACTCTCTCCCTTGTCACTCCAACCCTCTGCAGTGCTCCATGAACCTCCTCTGTGGTCTTGCTCTTCTCCTCCTGCCTGGTAGCTCCATCTTCAAGATCCTTCGTCCAATATATCCACTATCCCTCCTCTGAACATGTCCAAAACCATCTCAACCTTGACACTCTGAACTTATCTCCAAGCTTCTCAACCTGTGCCATCCCTCTAATGTACTCTTTTCTAATCCTGTCCATCCTGGTCACTCCCAGCATCTTCAGTTCTGCCACCTCCAGCTCCACCGTCTCGAAGCTTCAGTCTCATTACAGTCTTGTAAACCTTCCCTTTCACTCTTGTTCCTATCCTTCTATCACAAAGCACCCCTGACACTTGCTTCTACGCACTCCAAACTGCCTGCACTCTCTTCTTCACTTCTATTGTGTACTGTCCTTTGGATGGTTGACCCCAGGTATTTAAACTCATCCACCTTCACCATGGCACCTGCCTCTCTCTCATTTGTGCACATGTACTCTGTTTTGCATCTACTGACTTTCATTCCTATTCTCTCCAATGTAGTTTCTAACCACAAACCATCAGGCTACTCAAGTGCTGGAAACTAAAAGACTTTGCACCTTCATCAAAATTCCTGGACCCTCACCCCTTTCTCCTTAAACTATTCATTTTACACTTAGTTTTGAAAAAGTACACCCACTTTAAAACAAGTCTTATACTGTACAGATGTTGGAACTGTATAGAAAGACATTTAAGAAGTACTAAAACACTGTTTGCCTATTATACAGTCACATTTATTTTATTTTAAATCTTAACTATTGTTCCACTGTTTTTGAATGGGTTCTGAGTCTAAGAGTTTTATTATTGGTAATGATTTTACATTGTTATCTATATCTGTCAATAAAATTTGAAACCTAAAGCAGTGGTTCTCAAACTGTGGTAACACTCAGGTAAAAATATGACGTGAAACAGAGGTGAATAGATGTAATTTTTTAAGAGAAGGAAAACAAGAGTTTGCTGATGCTATGAACCTTTAAGTACAATTGAGAATGGACCCTTTTATGATTGTAATGGATAAAATCATAGGGTGTTGGGGAGGAACCCTTTCAGCTTCTGAAGTGGGGCATGACAAAAAAAAGTTTGGGAACCACTGAGCAAAAGGGTTTAAAACTCAGACTGGCAGGACCATGAGAGGCCATCTGAATGGTAATTAGCGTTGCTTTGATTGATGTAGTGTGTCAGATACTTGCATAAAATGCAAACCTGATTTACATAGCCACAGAGACCCATTACCTCTTATTGTTATGCTACTTTACCTGGAAGGTCTTCTTTTTTGCTAGAAGAGTCTGTAGCCATCTGTTCTGCTGGGGAACCCACCCCACTGTCTGAATCACTCTCTCCAGTTATCTGGGCCACAACTGGGAGTGCCTCAGCCTGGGTACACATAACAGACATGAATTGTTGTTGTATGGGGAACTAAAAGGTACTTATCCCCCACTAAAGCTCAAGGTGCTTTACTGGTATAACAACCATAAAATTATGTGGAAACTTCTGCACATCACAACTTAATAAAACTAACATATATTAAATATAATCACACATATTAAAATACACACACCAAATAAATAAATAAATAACAAATATTTATTTGATGTGTAATCACACATAATAAAATTCACAGACCAAAAATAGAAAATAGCTATAAGTATCACTACACAGAAATAAAATAAGTGCAATGACTTAAGAACTGAAGGGGGACTGGCAAGAGAGTGAACAAACTTAAGTTAACCTAATCAACCCTTCAAGTTAAAGGCATCGAAATGGAATCGGTCTCATGTATCTGAAGTGGAAGCTGGTTCCACAACAGAGGAGCCTGGTAACTGAAAGCTTGACCTCCCACCTTGCTTTTGCAAATTTTGGGAATGACCAACAAGCCAACACTCTGAGATCACAGTGGTCTGGTGTCTTTGTATGGTAATAATGAGGCCTCTGATTCATGATAGAGTTTTTATTATTTAGGGCTTTGCAGGTGAGGACCCGAATTTTAAATTCAATCCCTCAATCCTCCTCACAAGGAGCCAGTGGAGGGACTTTAATATGGGAGAGATATGTTCTGTTTTGCCAGTTCCTCTTAGTGCTCTGGCTGCAGCGTTTTTGAATCAACTAGAGACATTACAAAGAACTATCAGGACAACCTGACTTAGCGGGAAAAAAAACATCAAGTGTAAAATATTAATCTGAAACTGTTTAAAGTTCAGTATAAATTACATGATTCAGCCCTTCGTGGTGTGCAGAGAGTGTATGATTATAGCTGCGAATAATTAAAAACACCACAGGACAAAATTTTTTTTGCATTGCATAAAACAAGCAGGAAAGGGTGATTACTTTCCAAACTTATCACAATGTCTCAGACTTTGCCACTTTCGGCAGCTAAAGGGAACCTGAATAACGCTGCTGGCGCCTTGCAGTAAAGCCAACAATGAACACACAAGTTAGCCAGCGACACGACTTCTTGTCACCATTTGCAGACAGCCAGTTGTGCCATTCAGGCAGAAGTGAATGCTGGCTGTGAGTAGTCCTCCAGATTTTACTTTAATATAAGGGTTTGGCTGTCTTAAACAAGTTAAAATACCACATCGACGCTCATTTAGAGCCAAATGAATAACCACCATCCCGGTTAGCTAAACCTAACCTAGCCAGGGAGCTAAAGTAGCTAAAGCTAACAAAATGTGCAGTTAGTATAATTTTGATTTTGCCAGCTTGCCAAGAAAGATACACACGCACACACACACAAACAAACAATCACGGTCATACATACGAGTCTATAAAAGTTAGGATGACAATGACAATGACAACCTGAAGCACTGCCTGACCTGTTGTTCAGAGAGGACCAAGCTCATCTTCGCCCGCTGGCTAGTTTGCGTTCTTTATACACAGTGAACCAGCGGAGACGGCACCCCGTCGAATCCCGTCACTCACGACAAACGTAGACAACTTAATGTATAAATGACAAGTAATTTTCTATATTCAAATGCACATTTAGTTCGCGTTTAGCCGGAAAACTCCGCTTCCTCCCGCCCGCTCAACACACTCCGAATAGAAATTTTCAGGTTTCGCGCGCCGTGACAGCTGGCCCGCAGTTTTCGTCACTGGGACGTCAATCACTGGGTTCTCGCTTTCCTATTGGTCGGCTTGGGGTCTATGTCCCGCCCCAAGTTGGTGACTTAAGTTTCGTGCCAGCGTTTGCTCTTTGCTAAACACCGGGACTGTTCGGGCGGGCGGGGATTGTTGTTGAGGGGGACTGTTTCTTTTTATGAAAAGAGGGAGTTGATCATTGCTTTTAGAACAAGGTGTACAACTGGTTACAGTCTAAAGGTACAGGCTGCAGCTCTTATTTAAAAAAGGTGAAAGTTGTTTTTTTTTTTAATGAAAATAACAATGTATAATTTGTTAATATAAATATATTGTTTTACTAGGAAAGTTTTTTTTATTTATAAATGCAAGTAAGACAAATTCTCAGTTTAGCCACTGGAAGAATGAGTTAAGACTTGTTAAACTTGTCAAGAACAAGAAAGCTTCAAAGCTGTTTTCTTTGCTAGAAATGTTTCAATTAAAATGCCAGAGTCCCTTTGAATATTTTTTGACATTATTTATTTATTTGTCTATGTTTTTTCTTCTTCTGAAAACATGAGTGAGGTATGTATGTGAGGAGACATGAGGAGTGCCCTGTTTGTTTGTTTTACATTTACATTTTAAAAAGAAATGAAATAAAGACACTTGATTTTATTACTTGGTCTATGGATTATGTTGTACGTTTGGCTGCTCCCTTGTTTTCTCACCAAGAGGTCACCACAGCAGATTAATCCACATTGGTAATTTGGCAGAGGTTTTACACCGGATGCCCTTTCTGACGCAACCCTCCATGGTGAGAGGGCCTTGTGCCCTCACCTGGAATCAAACCAGGGACCTTCGCTTGTAAGGCAAATGTGGAAACCACTACACTAGAGTTTAATGTTCACCTGTAAATTTTCCTACTTTTAAAAGTTTTGATTAGTGATTTGAGATTCAAAGTGAACAGAAAACACAATTAAGTAATCAGAAAGGCTGAAAATAATTCCTTGACTTGAACTTAATCCCTTCACCATTTTGCAGCCTCTCTGTTCCAGGAGGGAAAGGGTCCTGCAAAATGGAGTGATAGCCTTTCTTTGATCAAGAGCTCCTTTGTTCTCTTGAGATCTATCACTTTGCCACTCACAAACCATACTTGGATTTCAGTATCAAGTCTGCAAGATAAGGAGTCCTCTCTTCAGTGTGTTTTGTTGGTGCAAATTAACAAAGATGTAAATTAAAGACCTTTGGGGTGTCTTTTTCTAAAACTTGAGAAAAAGTTCTCATGCTTGGTTGTATATTGGGTGTTCATTTTATCAGAATGTGTCATTAATCCCAGGGGGATTGCTTAGATTGCAGATGTTCAATTAAATATAAATACAAAAGCTAGAAAATATAAAGATAAAAATATCAGTTCATCTTCTTTCACTTATCTGGTTCAGGGTCATGGGGGATGCTGAACCCCAACCCAGCTGTCATGGGGCATCCATTGCAGGTCCAGCACAGAGAGACTCATTTTCTCTTTGGGAGAAAGCCAGGTTACCCAGGGAAAACCACAAGCATGGTGGTAATATTTAAACTCCACACAGAAGGGTCACAGCTGGCCTGCGAGTGGACTTAAAGCTGGACCCTCTTGCTGTACGGCAAAAGTGCTAACCATTACACCACCAGGCAACTCAAGTTAAAAATATATAAACCCCAAAACTCAAAAAGTGCAATGTGTAACATAAATGCTCAAAAGTTAAACAATAGTCCATGAAGGGTTGTGTCAGGAAGGGCATCCAGTATAAACCTTCTGCCAAATTACCAATGCATCTTAATCCACTGTGACAACCCCTCGGGGAAAATACAAAGGAACAGCTGAAGGTAAATATATATATAATATATACATAAATAGTCAGGGGTCCAGGGAGGGGTTGTAAAGTTTGATGGCCACAGGCAGGAATGTTTTTCTGTGGTATTCTGTGGTTCCTGTTAGGCTAGTACCACTTTATATTAATTTGGCAGTTGGGTACGACCAAACAGTTGATTGAGATCTTCTGATTTTCAGACGCTTTCAGCATGAAATTGTTTCCTTTTTATGATCAAGAATACTGTGACAGAAGTTTCACTTGCCCCCCACCACCAAGGGCTGACAACAGTGTATATCACAAAGTAGCTGAACTGATTGGCCTAATCAACACAACAGTTTTCAGCTGTGCTAAAAAATTGGAGATAGATCATTCCTGATGATTAACCAGCTTTTTATCATGGTAAACTGATAACATCTCACTAAGATTTAATTAACCACTAATTATATCTTTATTAGAATTAAGATTAATCAGACAACACTAAATACATTTCCATTGCTATGCAAATGATAACAGCTATATTTACCTATGAAGTCAGATGATACAAATCAATAAGTTAAACTATGTCTTACAGACATGCAGACCTGGATGACCTGTTCTTAATTCAGACAAAACAGAGTTTAACGTATTTGGCCTTAAAAACCTCAGAATTACAGTATCTAACCAGATACTTTGTAAGGAAATTTGGAGTCATTTTTGACCATGATATGTTCTTTAATAATCACATTAAATATGTAGGACTGCCTTCTTTCATCTGCGCAGTATTGCTAACATTAGAAATATCCTGTCCCAGAGTGATGCTGAAAAACTAGTTCATGCATTTATTACTCCTCGGATTGACTACTGTAATTCTATACCATCTGCCTGTTCTAAAAGCTCCCTAAAAAGCCTTCAGTTGATCCAAAATGATGCAGCAAGAGTACTAACATGGATTAGAACGAGAGATCATATTTCTCTTAACTTGGCTTCTTTTCATGGGCTCCCTTTTAACTCCAGGATTGGATTTAAAATTCTTCTCCTCACATACAAAATCTTAAATTATCAGGCCCTAGCCTATCTTAAAGACCTAATGGTACCATATTTTCCCAGTTGAGCACTTCAGTCTCAGGGTGCAGGCCTACTTGTGGTTTTCTAAAGGTAAAATGGGAGGCAGTCTATCAGGCCCCTCTCCTGTGGAACCAGCTCACAGTGTGTATTTGGGAGACAGACACTCTCACTGGCCTAAAGATTAGGCTTAAAACTTAACTTTTTTGATAAAGCTGGGGGGCTTCCCTTGATGCAGTATACTGAAATTTCCTTTGGGATTAATAAAGCATCTATCTATCTATCTATCTATCTATCTATCTATCTATCTATCTATCTATCTATCTATCTATTTCTTCTCCACCCACCTCTTTTCAAATAAAATAAAATGGAATTGAATTATACAATGTGAATATACAGCATTTATAAGCTCCACTTAAAAATATAATCTTACCAACCAAAGGAGTATTTTTCTTTCTTTGACTAAAGTTTGGGAAATTGCTCTCTGTATCATACTAACGACCTGTAAACACATACCACGTGGCCCATTTTGGCGTACACTGCGCATGCGGGTCCAGGTGAAACCTGTATATATCAAGCAGCGGTTTGACCGGTATCTCCACAGCTGGAGGTGAAAGGGACATGGCAGGAGTGCGGCGCGAAGGTGGAGGGACACAAGAAGCTGCAGCAGCAGCAATGGAAGCGAGTGGAAATGCAGAAGGAGCACAGAGTCAACAGTCCATGGAGTTGGTACCACGGGCCGAAAGTAGTGCGGAGCTGTTCCTGGGTGTATCCTCCAGATACAGACTCCTCACCGCTGCAACCCTAAACTGGGAGTTGGTGCAAAAAAAATACGGGTACATTTTCGGGCGGTACCTGGATCATTATTTACCAACAGGGCAAGCCACTGAAAACGAGGAGGTTGAATTGGACGACGGTATGTGCGCCCGGCTGCAGTATTTTGCCTTTATTTCTTGTGAACAAAATCTGAAAACAAACGTGGGTTTATTTTCGTTTTTGCCATTTTCAACTGAAACGCTTGTAAAGAGTTGATGTAAACTTTTGCGTTCAGCAGCGTTTGAGGGGTCATAGCAGGCCTGCATAGTGTGGAGGTAAAAGTTGTGCTTTGGTTTTTAAATGCAGAGGAAAATACTTTACAAATACCTGTGAAATGAACTGTAAATTTTATTTTAAAACTGATTTAAAATGCCAAAGCAAGGGATGTGTGGCGTATTGGTGAAAGGAGAGGAGCTTGCTTGGGAATTATAATTTAAAACCTCTTCACAGCCAGGAAAACCACTCTAACATAGAATTTAAAAACTCTGTTCACAGTAAAATGAACCAGACTTTATTAAAGAAAATAAATTAATCCGCATATCTCTAAGAGCTGTGTCTTATGTTGCTGCACTATATACAATCCCAGTTATTTAAATTGTATTTAACTTAATTTCTAACAGGATAACAAAGGAGTTTGGAGTATATCTTGCCTTATTGAGCTGCTAATGTTTTTGAGGCCTAATTTTGTGGCCAAAATCGGCAAGGAAACACATCTGTTTCCGTATATTTAAAGTGAAACTTATTCTTGAAATGTAAGTTTTAAACTAGATACATGGGAATTTAAAATTCCTTTTTACAAATGCAATGAACTCAGTGGGTGTCCAAGGGGGGGATGGGCTTTCACCCCCCCCCCCCCCCCCCCCCCCCCCCCCCCCCCCCCCCCCCCCCACTCCCCCATCACCCCCCCCCCCAACACCC
>VUQH01024327.1:32791-60312 GCA_015106775.1 Etroplus canarensis
AAAGATTAACATACATTGCCAAGGGCAAACAAAAAGACTTTGATAAACTCTGGGAACCATATATAAATATGATGACAAATGAAAGTGTTAGATTTTTCTGAAATGATTTGCAAACGCTGTAAAATGTAGCCCCCATTTTCTTTCTCCCCCCTTTTTTTTTATTTTTTTTAAATTTTTTTTTTTTGTTTTTTTTTTTTTTTTTTTTTTTTTTTTTTTTTGCCATTGATGGGGCCTGACTTGCATTATTTTAGGCCTCTTTACTTGCAGTAGATGCATTGATCCAGTATTTCTGAACAGCATTGCTTTGGTTCTTTACATACGTACATTACATATGATTTGATGTCTTGTTTCAAGTTATAAAGATAAATTGTACTTTTGGACAAAATATGTAGTGGGGGTTGCTTCACTTTCCAAGCAAAACTAATGGGGGGGAAATGTCAGATTCTCAGGTCTGTTCTCATTGAAAAGAATGTCGTCTTTTTTAAATTTTTTTGTGCAGTTGGTTGCAGTCACTTTTCTTCCTCTTCACTTGTTGCCATTGTTTTTTCACACTCAAATTAACCAGAAATATTTAATCAAAAACATTTAAACCACCAGCAGTGAAGCTCACTTAGATTAGCAGTGACTTGGTGTCAGTTGACTGAATATTATGAAGTTGGAGTGAGTTGTTTTATTTTTGGTTGTGCAGATTTCTGCTGCAGTAAATGATCTTTGGACGGTTGGTCAGACGAAACAAGCCACAAAGTTTAAATTTTAAGTTTTTGTAAAGTTAACTAATTGAAGGTTTTTGAGATAAATGAGGATGGTGCCTAATTTTGGGGCAAGTTGGGGTGGCAGTAAGGTTGGTTTTAGAGAAGAGTGGTTGTGTAGGAAAGACTTCCTCAGGCATTTCACATTGAGAGACACATTTCTATGTGTAGTAATGTAGCAGCTGAGGAGGCTAAATATAGACGTCTCTGTTTTTGGAAGAGGAAGCCCTCAAAGTTGCTGTGCTTCATGTAGATACTGAAAACACTTACACATGTACTTTCATACAGTGGGCAGAAAGCAGACAATTTGTGTACAAAGGCATCTGCATGTCTTATTTTATTTATTTTTTTTCTCTGCATAAGGGCAGACATAAGTTATATTTTCACAGCGCATTGTGTATTGTCAGTTATTCAACTAGTGTCAAAATGGGGGACTGGTACAAAAGTGGATTATTAATGCAGTAGTCCATGTCATCAGGCCTCTTTATTTTAAGCCTATGTGCAAATCCACTTCTATTCTGCTGCTATTAAATTATACATTTAATGGCAGTAATGTTAGTCAGTTTTACTAAATTATATAGGATTGTTTCACCATTGAAGTGAAGTAGTATAGAAGTACCATAGGAGTGAAGGTAGCTATTTGCCTTGAGCAAAATGTACTTATTCCTGCTTCTTATAAGATTTTGAATATTTTGTCTTGACACAATTTTCAGTGTTGAACTTAAACATAACATGAAACGGCTGTAAATGCATCCATTTTTCTGCTCATCTAGTTCAGGGTTGCAGAGGGGCTGAAGCCTATTCCAGCTGTCATTGGGTGAGAGGCAGGGTACACTCTGCACAGGTCACCAGCCTATTTCAGGGCTAAAATACCTGGAGTCCACGCAGAACACAGAACATGTGAACTTGACACAGAGGCCCCAGCTGGCTGGTGGATTCGAACCCAGAACCGCTGCCCACAGCTGTATTTTTTAAAATTGTACTTCTTCGCATATAAGTGACTTCAAAATATTTCAAGATAATAAAAGTAATAATAATGCAGATTGTCTTATTTTAGGTTTTAATCTGTTGTATTCATTTGGGTCGATTAATCTTTTTGACGTATATTTTACATTTCTAATTTGAATCTGCAAAGTAAACTGGTAGCTAAAGCTTCCAGATTAATGTAATCGAGTATAAGAAAGGAAAGCGCTCAAAGTAAAAGTACCTCCATATAGAACTTGCATCTCCTACTTGAAAGTGTACTTGGACTTCAGATTCCTGTGAAGGTGCATAAAAGATGGGACCAGTTAACAGTTGAAACACAGCATTGACATTGCGCAGTGAAGTTGGTTGTCTGGATACAGTAGCCCTGCTCATGCGCAAACAAGTGCAGACAAAATGTTACGTAAGCAAATTATCCTGCTTGTTAAATGTGACATGCAGTAAAATGAAAACCATGTGTTGCTTTAAGCATGGCACCGAACATTTTGTACGCCTTTTGTTGCCATCAGTAACAAGGCCAGTAGGACAAAGTCAGATGACTCATCAGAGGATTTGGATCCAAGTCGTGACAAAGAAACAGACGTGCAACAAATGGCTTCTTATTTGAGACCGTACCATCATAATGATTCATAAAGACTAATGCTTGTTCATACAGAGGAGGGGTGGGTAGTAGGGGAGCAGGGGGAGGTGATTGGGGCACAGGCTGGATGAGGGCATGTTGGGAAGCGTGTATGGAGGAAGCGATGGGGAGGGTCCCAGTTGTCAGTGCTCTCACGCTTCAGTTGTTAACTGGAGCGTGTGGGTGCATGGAGTTTGGGAGGACCCCCACAGTCCCTGAGCTGTCAGTTGACAAAAGCATTAGGCAACCTCCTTGAATGCCACTAGCACTATATTGAGAGATATATTATTGAGCAAGCTTTTGTTCAGCAGCATTCAGAGCTTATGCATTATGGGTTTTGAGCCTTTTACACACACTTGTGCCCAATGATGCACAGTTAGCCCCATCAGTTGATTTTGACAGAACAAGTATCACAGTGCATCCTTTCTTTGCATGTTGATGAAAATCAAAGTGCTTCCATCTGAGATGGAGGATGAATCATTATCAGCTTCACCTTAACAAGAAGAGGTCTAAGGTCATCTGTACATATATGTGCTGCTTTTAACTGACTCAAGTGTTGATGTGATGAAGTGTTCATCCAATGCTTGATGCTTTTGATGATCCATTGGAGATTCACTTGCTTATGTAAATTCTGTATGTACTTTATTCTGTGTGTATGGGAGTTGGATGTGTGTAACGGTAATCCCAGACTCTCTGCGTGGCACCCCTCCATATGGTCCTGCTGCTGTCTGTCTGAGAGGGGCTCGGTCTTTGTCTCGGCGTAAAGAGTGGGTGAACTTTGTCTGGGTGGAGCTGTGGGCGGGTTAAAGGATAATTAGGAGTCATTGTTTCGCCAGCTCCTTGCTGACCCATGTAGGTCAGGGGCCAGAGTTGTGGCTCAATCAGTGCATGTATGTGCCCCTCAGGGTTTATGAGTGCATTCAAGCAGGTGTCAGAGGGTTTGCAGTGAGCTTGGTGTTAGGCAACGCACATTCATCCTTCAAAGTTGGCATCTAATGGAAAGATAAACAAGCTGACGCTACCTTTGTATGAATTAAAGTTAAATGCCAAAAGTGTTATGTGTCATTTTGACCTTTGCATTCTGTTTAAAATGTGAGACTCTGTTAATATTCTTGTTATAAAGTACTATTCAGTTTTGATGTAGAGAATTGGTGACTGTGACTCTTATATTTTCTGTCTAGGCCCGCCTGCCCCTACCTCTCTGTTTCAGCCTCCACGGCGTCCCGGCCTTGGCACGGTGGGGAAACCCATCCGGCTCCTTGCCAACCACTTCCAGGTGCAGATACCCAAGATTGATGTCTATCACTATGATATTGACATCAAGCCTGACAAACGGCCTCGAAGGGTTAACAGGTAAAGACACTGACAGGGCCTGAGCTGAAAATGTGTAGATATTGATCATTTTGATCTGTTGCCTTTTATAACCAGACTACCTAACGCTAAACATTTCTTCTTGTTGCCTTTGTCTTTAAAGGGAGGTGGTGGACACCATGGTGCGGCACTTCAAAATGCAGATCTTTGGTGACAGACAGCCTGGCTATGATGGGAAGAGGAACATGTACACAGCACATCCACTGCCAATAGGGAGAGACAGGGTTGGTGTCTCAAGCACACAAACTGTCAGTTCAAATGCTCGGTAAAGGGAGAAGTGTTTGTGTTTAATAGCATACCTCAGTGGTTGTGGATCATGTTATAGGAAGGAAATGGCAAGCATGGTAAATGAGTTACTGGATTAGTTTGAAGATGCAGACTATATGTTTGAGTGGAAGGTTGCCAACTGCATTTTCTCTAAGTCTGGGCAGGGAATGTGCTACTCGTGCTGGTGTATGTGGATCGCTCTCTTGGGTAGAACCTCTAATGGAATATACTACTCAGACATTACAATTTCATTAACTCTGTTATTGCTGCTTTCTTTAGTGAAGAATGAACTGACAAAGGCTGACTATAAAAAAATTATACACATTTAATTGGAATTATTTCATAGCTTCCCATGTATCTGTGTTTGGCGAGGAATAAATATTTTGTTATGCAACAGTCTATACAAAGGAAAGAGCTTTTTGGAACAGTGTAAAAATTTATGGCACTTTTATTTAAATGTAAAATTGAAAATTCTCGTTTTGTCTCGTTTACATCTTTAGATCGGCATCCTTATTTAATGATTGGAAACTAACATCTATTTGTAACTTCACATGTGTTCTTTCTGTTTTGCTGCCTCAGACTACGCCTCCCTCAGATGTTTATTGCATATTGCTCCCCAGTTCCATGTTCTCCAATCAGTTTCCCTCCACAGAGCTTTTGTTTTCCCTCACTTTATGTCCTTCTCCTCCCACTTTCTGTGCTCAGGTGGATCTGGAGGTCACCCTGCCTGGCGAGGGGAAGGATCAGACGTTTAAGGTGTCTTTGCAGTGGGTGTCTGTGGTCAGTCTTCAGATGCTGCTGGAAGCCCTGTCAGGTCACCTTAACGAGGTCCCCGAGGACTCCGTACAGGCACTGGATGTCATCACACGGCATCTGCCTTCCATGAGGTATTGCATCAAACACATCACCTGCCTTTTCACATCTTTTATTATTGCCTTCATTTGTATGCATTGATATCCTGCAGTGGTGTTGATCTAATCAGATCTGGCCCTGTAATGGCTTTAATTTTCCCTGACAGCAACTTTTATAGGTCAGTACTGTACCGCTAAATTCTTGATTTTATATACAGGTTCTTTTCTTACACTCTTCTTGATCAGCGTTGGAGAATATCCAGATCAAAGGGGCAATTATTAGCGTTCTAATGTGCCCAGATCTATTATTCTGGTCTTGATAATTCAGACTAATACAGCTGGATTTGATACCCTGATGTTTGAACATTTTAATGATTTGGCTATTAAATTCAACATCCTCTGTTAATTTGTGAACCTAAAAGTTGGTTGGTTATTTTTGTTCACGCATAGGTACACTCCAGTGGGAAGATCGTTTTTCTCACCACCGGAGGGTTACTACCATCCTCTTGGTGGAGGCAGGGAGGTGTGGTTTGGTTTCCATCAGTCTGTCCGTCCTGCCATGTGGAACATGATGCTCAACATCGATGGTAAGGCTTGATTTATTACAGCTGACTTTAAAATTTCTTGAATAAATTGCCCTGAAGAAATGAGTGAATTTTTCTACAACTTGGATAATTTCACACATTTCCTGCAGCTATTGAGGAAACTGAGTAGGAACACTGATTTTCTTAACCCTTTGAGCCAAAATGTCTTGTCCAAATACGTATGGACCTAACTGTGTGTAACCACTTCATGCTAATGTGAAAAGTGTGTAGATCTATCCACTAGAATATCATATTGTGTCATTAGCATGGTCTGAAAGAAGGCAGTTGTATCTTGTTTCTAATCTAAATATTCAAAGTAACTAAAGGTGCTGATTAATAGAGCGAAGTACAAAGGAAGGGTACCTCTGGCAAAAGTATTTCAAACCTAAATAAGCCAGCATTGCCCTTGACTTAAGTGCTTGCACCCATCTTTTTTTTTTTCACCTGTATCTACCAGAGTGCAGTAAAAGGGACTGGTCAACAGTAGAAGCAAAGCATTTGTTACACAGTGAACTGCATAATTCAGGTTGTTCTGCAGTTTTTGGTTCTCAAGTCAAATAACTGCCTAGCTTTACATAGAAATATTAAGCTTATCAGGTCCTGATGTAATGTGGTGATTGGTCTGGTATGGCTTTGTTGCATTTCTGTTTTGATTAATATTGACAGATTTGTTCATAGTTACTAGTTCAGTGAGATTAATTTAAAAAATACCTTCTTAACAGTGTCAGCCACTGCTTTCTACCGTGCTCAGCCTGTGATCGAGTTCATGTGCGAGGTGCTTGATATACAAAACATCAATGAACAGACCAAACCACTGACTGACTCACAGCGTGTCAAATTCACCAAGGAAATAAGAGGTGAGCACACAGAACCAAAACACACGAAATTTGTGAATTTGCCAGAGTAAGGGGGAAGCATTGACAGACGTGCACACATTATCAACACGATTTATGACTCAGCATTGCAGAGACTACATGTAGGTGTTAGCCTGGAAAACGCATGCATGTTTTTATGGAGTATGTAAAGGTTAAATAAACTACGCCCACTCTAGAAATGCAATCAAGCAGACACCGCTATACCTAAATCCAGTGCTGATCATTAGTTAACCTAGAGAATCATATTTGCAAAAATATTCAGAAACTGATGCCCTACATACTTATTTTATTATGCAGAAATACAGATGCTTCATACAGCTTTGCTCTTTCTTTAGCCCCACTGCTGTAAGTGGTAATTGCGTACCAAAGGGCCACCAGATAGCCTCACAGGAGCTGCTACCATGTTTTTGTTCTAATTCACAAGCAGAACTTAAAAATGCATTTTTTATGACAGATGCTTGTGGGCTTTCTCCAGTCTCCTTGTGGCTTGTATCAGAGTTCTGACTAAAAGGAAACGGCACAAGGTTTTATACTGTTTGCTAGTCTATTAGCATTCACTTTGTCATGGCTTCAAATTGAACAAAAGAACAATTATGGACTAAGATTTTAACCTGCTAAAGAAAAATACAATAAGAATAAAAATTTCAATTGGTATTTTGTAACTTGTCTTTGTTTTGAAAAGGCTTAAAAGTTGAGGTCACACATTGTGGTCAGATGAAGAGGAAGTATCGAGTGTGCAATGTCACGCGCCGGCCTGCCAGCCACCAAACGTAAGACCCGTTTCTGCACTGATCAGTTTGGATACACTCTCAGCAAAAAATGCTGTATATGCAGTTTAGTGTACCACAAATATCATAAGGCCTTGTAAATGCAAAATTAATGAAACATTTCCATTTTATTTATTGATACTCATGGAGTTCTGTATGGCTTTTTCAATTTTCCTTTTATCCACAGGTTCCCCTTACAGCTTGAGAACGGCCAGGCCATGGAGTGCACAGTAGCTCAGTATTTCAAGCAGAAGTACAATCTACAGCTCAAGTATCCACATTTACCTTGTCTGCAAGTGGGACAGGAACAGAAGCACACCTACCTTCCCTTGGAGGTGAGAAAAGGATTCTTTTCGTTAGAAAATGTTGTGTTCCACAACAAGTCTTTAATAACAAATAACATTTTTCCATATTTGTTTCCCACTGCTGTTCCTCTTATCTGATCTTTGTTTAATTAATGAAATGTCTCTGCCTCCCCTGTAGGTCTGTAACATAGTAGCAGGCCAGCGCTGTATCAAGAAACTGACAGACAACCAGACATCCACAATGATTAAAGCAACAGCTCGCTCAGCCCCCGATAGACAGGAAGAGATCAGCAGACTGGTGAGTGGTGGGTCTCTGTCAGGGTGACGTTGGGGATAAGAAATTGACCCTTCTGCTGTGGTTTTTTTTTTTTAACTTTTTCTTTAGGCCCTTCAGTTGCTTTAGTTATAGCAACTGCATCATACCTAAAATACTGACATCTACAATCTCTGCAAATTCATGACATTTATAAACAGTAAAATAAAACCAGACACAGAAGCATCAATGCATAATTAAGAGAGGGGAAAAACAGACATAATAGACATTAATAAATTTTTAAGCACATGGGCACCAAACAGTTAGTCAAACTTGGGATTTAGATGCTGTACTATGCAGACAAAAGTATTGGGCCACACTTCTTAATCAGTGAATTCAGGGGTTTCATTCAGTCCCATTGCCACTGGTGCGTAAACTTGGGTACCTAGCCATGCAGGCTGCCTTTACAAACATTTGTGAAAGAATGTCATTTTAAAGAGTTCAATGAATTCCAGTCTGGTACTGTAATAGGATGCCATCATTGCAACAAATCAGTTCATGAAATTTCTTCTCTCCTAGATATTCCACAATCAATTGTATATGGTATTATTGCAAAGTGGAAGCATTTAGGAACCACAGTAACTCAACCATGAAGTGGTAAACCAGTTACAGAGCGGGGTCGCCGAGTGCTAAGGTACATAGTGCGTAAAGGTCATAAACAGTCTGACTCAGTAACTGCAGAGTTTCAAACCTCCTATAGCATCAACACCAGCATGAAAATGGCCCGCTTGGGAAATTTATGGCATGGATTTCCATGGCCAAGCATTGGCAGGAAAGCCTTGCATCAAGCATAATGCCAAGTGTCGGATGGAGTGCTGTAAAGCACGCTGCCACTGGACTGTAGAGCAGTGAAATGGTGTTCTGTTAATGATGAATCACACTTCTCTCTGGCAGTGTGATTGAGTCAGGGCTTGGTGAATGCCAGGAGACTCACCTGCCTGACTGCATTGTACCAGTTTTAAAGCTTGTCGGTGGAGGGATAATCCCATAAGGCGCTGGCCTGGGCCCTGTAGTTCCAGTGAAGGGGACTCCTAATGCTTCAGCTTACCTAGTGATTGTGGACAACTCTATGCTTCCAACTTTGTGGGAATAGTTTGTAGAAGGCTGTTTTCTGTCCCAGCATGACAGCCCCATGCACAAACGCAGGACCATAAAGGCATGGTTCAATAACTTTTGTGTGACCCACACAGAGCCTGACCTCATCTCCAAACACATTTTGAGATAAAGTATAACAGATTGTGAGCCAGGTCATCTTGTGCAGCAGTGTCTGACCTCACAAATACACTTCTGGATGAATGGGCAAAAATTTCCACAGATGCGCTCAAATCTTGTAGAAAGCCTTCCCAGAAGAGCTGGAAGCTGTTAGAACTGCAAAGGGAGTACCGATTCCATATTAACGCCTATGGAATAATTTTATAAAGTGCTTTAAAACAAAGTAAGGGTAAAACGCAACACATTAAAACAAGTCAAAGATAAAAACAGTTCGGTTAAAACAATGACGTAAAAAGTCAACACCACAACTTGAGTCATACACTGATAAACAAGTCGGTTGTAAGCTTTGCTTTAAAACCTCAACAGAGCATGCCTGCTTAATACCAGGAGGCAGACTGTTTTATAAAGTAGGTTGACGAAAAGAAAAGGCCCTCTCGCCAACAGTCTTTTCATGGACCTTAGGGACTCGCAAAGGACTTGAACCCTTTGTATGCAATGTACATCCAGGCACCTACCAAGTCAGATAAACATGATGATGCAATACCATTAACTATTTTGTATGTGAGAAGCAACATCTTATACTCTGCTCTCATATGAACAGGAAGCCAATAGAGTGAGGCCAGCACTGGAGTGATGTACTTAATTTTACTCACTTGTGTCAAAAAACGCGCTGCTGCATTTTGAATGGGATGTGCAGGTGGCCCAATACTTTTTTTTTTTTTCATGCAGTATTTTTGGAACAGGTTGGACTTTGGTCAATACTACAGTTCAGAAAATTGACTAGAAGGCTCATAAATCATGTTTTAGCTTTTTAGGTACTTCAGATTATGACAGCATTTTGATCATCCAGTAGCCACCATTTCATACAGCTGGGCAAAGTTTTCTAAAATGTATTTTTATTCCCTCTAGAATACTGTTGCAGATGTGGTTGTTTTGATTTTAGTTTAATGACCTCATGGAGAAGTCTGAGTGAAAAGACTGAACTTTAAAACAAGTAAAATATCTGCAACCTTGGTCACATTTTCCCACTTTGAGTCCATGTATAATTAAAATTTCTGGTATGACTTCTGACTTATCTGTTTTCAGAGGAGCCTGTTTATAGAATTGTCCTTTAGATTGTAATGCAATTCATGTGAACTTCTTTCTGTAAATCTTACCCTTTCTCAGGTCAAAAGTAACAGTATGGTCGGGGGCCCGGACCCTTACCTGAAAGAATTTGGCATTGTGGTGCACAATGACATGACAGAGGTGACGGGGCGTGTTCTCCCAGCGCCCATGCTACAGTATGGGGGCCGGGTGAGTACAGACACAGGGAGGGACTGTGGCAGGGTGAGTACTGGGCAAGGGGCTGCATTCTCAGGGGGCAAGCTCAACTGGGAATGCACAGGGTGGGGGGGCTTCAGAGTGAATGCCTTGACATGGGGTGTGTTCCAGGTTTGCAGAGGTCATACAGCTAAAGAGTGAGATGAATATTTATGTTTAACAGTATCTGAACACATCTGTTTGTGTTAAATGGTATACCCATTTACATATGTTTATACATTCAACTCTTAATATATGCAGACCTGAAAGACCTGAAACTTGCCCCGTGTTATAATCCTGTGGTGCATCTCAGCTGACTTATGTATTATGTACTTTTCCCTTGACAAACAGTCTAAGTATGTAACTATCTCAATGCTGTTGCATTCAGTGCTGTCTGTAAGTGGAAGAAAGGAGGCGAGGAGCCAGTGGATCGCTGAGATACACCCAGTGAATTTCAAATCAGCCAACTGGGAATTTAAGGCCATGATACAGCTGGAGGGATTTTGACTTTAACTGGGACATCCAAAAAATTTTGTGCTGATTTGGATCCGTGATGCTGGATGGCATCACTTGCATCTATTAGCTAAAATCTCTAAGTAACCATATGTTAACCATACTAACCTTTGCTATCTTCATTGCCTGGTTGTAAGGCAGTTGAGGCTGAATTGGGATTCAAGGATTGTGTGTAAGAGGGGTAATGCTACCAACTGGAGGATGATAAGACTCATATTCACGCAGCAATAAAGTAAAATTAGTCTTCACTTCAGTTTTAAAACCTGTGGAGTGAATGTGGCTATCTCCCTTCTGTAAATTAAAAGGTTAATAAAAATACTACAGGGGCTGGATTAAAATGCCCCATTCAGAAATGGTGTGCAATGATTCTGTTAAGGTAAGATTAAATTTTAATGATCCCTGTGGGAAATATTGATTAGTCTGTTTTTTGTTCTTTGAGAACAGTCTTTTAGAAAGCCAGAGAAATGGGCACAAGTGCCAGGCTTAAATCCACTTCTGGCTGTCTGAATATGTTAATAAACCTAAGATCCTGCCACAACACTGAAAGATTTGGCCCCTTGCCTGCTGGGATATTGAGTCTAATCGGCTTCTGGTGAAATGCCGTTAAATGCAGACTGAAAGCTTTTCCCATTTCCCTGATCACTTTGTTTGGATACAATGCACATCTTGCATTTTATTTAGTGTGATGTGATGCTGGCAGTTTTGAAAGTATTTGAAGAATAACGAACATTCTTTGAGATTGCATGCACAATGTTTGAGAGGGAAAAGGATGCAGTCTATTTTCTGTGTAACATGAACTGTGAAGAAGTTCTGTAAATGTGTCTTCTACATTTCTAACAAATGAAATATTTTTCAGGACATATTGTAAAAAGTTAGGATGCACTTAACGTTTGTTTTATTGCATTCAGCTGGTGGTGTTCCATGTGGTTACTTGTTTTGGAGAACAAAGCCTCTAATAGCCTCTGGCAAATCTTGTTAACGTAATTGAAAGGCACTTCCCTTTTGAATTTGCATTCACAACCCAACTGAAACTAGAAGTGCTCACTTATTGTCTCTTTAAGAAGATGCAATACTCATTCATGTTGAAGCTATAAAAAATGGTTAATGGTGACAGTTTCAAAAGGCCCACATTGAACTGGTTAGTGATCCGTTACTGTGTGCGCTTACATGACCAAATTCTTACTAGCTGCTACATCATCTGCCTTTCAGGACTAAACCACCATTTTTGGCAGCAACAGGAATAGAGTTCCTCTGAAAACACCCCCGCATTTTAACAACAGTGGAATTACCCACACCTGGTGACTGCTGGCTTAATTGACATTTGTACTTACTGAACTTCTGCTGAGTGTAGGTGGCAAACTAATTGACATATTACAGGTGTTGTTGCATTAGTTAAAACCATTGGCAAAAAAAAGACTGACTGTATATTTGGCACGTTACAGCCAGGAGCATGTCCAGGGTCATTTCTAGATGGCTTTTAAAAAAATTCAAGGATTTTTATATATGACTTTGTCTCGGCTCACCTCCTTTTTAAATTAATTTATTAAACATTGGGATTGGCATCAGGGCCCTGTACTGCAAAGCAGGTTCATCTTACCCAGGATGTATCCATTATCTGGCCTGTCTTACCTTAAAATTGGTAATCAGGATAAGAAGTCACGTGAAGGTGCTCTTCAACTTAAATCAATCCAGGCTTTATCAGTCCAGCTATAAGTGCATTCACATGAAGAGTGGCTTTGGGAGCACATAAACATGGATAAGTCTAGTCGGAGCAGCTGATTTCACAAAGGTTAAGTTAAACGCATAATACAATCTAAAGTCAACATAGCTGCTTGCAGACAAATCAGTGTTATGAGTGTCTATTGCAGGAGAATGCCCTGTGCACTCGTATTAGTGCACGCACATTCATACAATGCTTGATTAACTTTAGAACCTCCTACCTGCACACAGGTCCAAGGGATCTTCCAGGATCAGTTGTGCACGATTTCATACTAGAGCTATACAACATGACCAGAACCTCATAACATGATATAGATTTGATAAGATTCCTTTGATAGTCCCACAGTGGGGAATTTTTAGGTACATATTTTTTTTGGTGAATTCTATGACTTAATAGCTTATATAATCACACAGGACTAAGTCTCGTACATCTTGTATTATATACTGAAAATTGTTGTTTTTCACCTTGTATTTAGGGCTTCTAGGTAAATGTCTAATTATGAAAGATACATGGCTTTTAATTCGTCATTTGATATATCGTCATATTGTACAGCCCTGTTTCATACCTTCTGATCTCCAATTTCTATGAATATTAGGTCTACAGCATACAATGCTGGGCAAAAGTCTTAAGCCACTCCTCATTTCTAGATGGCTTGCTTCCAGGGAGCCGGACTTAATTCTTTATTTTTAAAGTGGATTTAAGCAATAGTTCTCTAGCAAAGACCTGGCACAGGACCTGAGAGTTGTAGCTGGTCCTTCAGTTGATCAGTCTACTGTTTACCGAAGCATAATCAGAAATGGTTTCAATGGAAGGATGGCTGTCAAGAACCATTCTTAAGGGGAACAGGGCAAAAGGCTGAGGTATGCCAAATTACACAAGAACTGGACTGAAAATCAGTGGCAACAGGTCTTACTAGTGATGAATCCAAATTTGAAATTTGTGCTTCAGATCATCAGTGTGTACACAAGAGGTCAGGAAAGGGGTGGAACAGTGTGCAATCTACAGCCATGTGTAAAATTGAAGGCTCTGTCATGGTTTGGGACTGCATTTCAGCCAGTGGTGCTGGATCTTGTCAAAACTTATGAGGGCAGAATACAGCACCAGACTTTGCCAATGCAGTAACTTTCCAGATGAGATTGCATAATGGTTCAAAGTGCTTGGGATCATTGTCATACTGAAAAATGAAGCTGCTGTCAGTCTACCTGTGATTAATAAAAAAGGGGAGGAAAAAAGAAACAGCTACTGACTGCCCTTCCCAGAGCCCAGGCTCCAGTGTTATTGAGGCAGCGTGGGATCAAATTGACAGAACAGAACAAAGCAGCCAATATCCAAAGAAGAGCTTTGGAATGCCCTTCAAGAAAGCTGTAGAACTATTCCTGAAGATGCCTTAAAGGAATTACAAGGAAGTTTGCCTAAGAGTGTGGGATGTGTTGAGGGGGAAAAAAGTGGTCATGCCAAGTATTACCACCAACCCCCGCTTTTTTTTTTTTCCTGAGCAAAATATAAAGAAACGAGGGGTGGCTCAAGACTTCTGTATGCTAATGCAAGTTATCCTGGTAATTTGTTCAGGTAAGAAGTGAACTGCTTTCATACAACTGAAAACCCAGGAATAAACTCAAATCCTGCTTCATAGTACAGACCTCTGGGCCGCTACTAGAGGGGACCATGTTGTGCCTTTTAGCCACACCGCATGAGGACAAACTATCTGTAAAGAAAACTAAATATTGGAATACCTTACAATGGCAATAAAGGATCAGTCTACATATCCTACATTTTAAGGCACTTCTCGAACAATGGTTAATAGCAAATAATGTCTGACTCATAATTTTGTTTTGCGTTGTATGTCTGTTTTCTTTTTTCTCGTAGTTTTGTGACCTGCTGCAAGACTATGGATCTAAATTAGGTTTTGCTAAAACCTGGCATTTTTACATCCATATGTCCCTGTTGGAAAATAGAAACGAAAGTCCTTAAAAATTCTCAGTGTTTTTGACACCAAGACACACATTTTTATTTCTACATATTCTGATTTCCTGTGGGCCCCCTGCCTTGGTTCTTGCAACCTTAAACTGAGATTTCTTAAAGAAGCCTTGTGATTCTACCATAGATGTCTTGTATATTAAAAACCGATTTGATTTTTCTTTTAAACATCGGCTTAAATGGTATTGCTTTTCCAAAACATTCTGGGGCCTTTCAATATGTTCAATAAGTTTGTGCCTAGACAGTGTGTAGTATCTACATGCCAATTAAGCTGTGTTAACCCTCTGAGGTCAAAGTGCATAACCTTATGGTTTTTAGCTCATCCAGCCAAAGGACCAATGAGCTAATGCCATGGTGATGCATCCATCTCTGTCCCTCCACAATTCACAGGAATTGCTTCTCTGCCTACAGTAACAGTGAGAATTAAATCAGACTTGTACAAACTGATCACCTAATAGGTCATCACCCAAATTGTGTTCAAGGTCGCACTTGTCATTTCATGGACATTTTTTCTCTGTTCACAAGAAATGCTTCTCCTGAGAATATTGGTCTGGATTGTAATCTCATGAAATGAGCCTTTGCATGTGCCCCTCTGCCATCTATACATAAATGCCATTGAGATTTATTTATGTAATGTCTTGAGCTAGGTTAGGGTCGTGGCATAGGTGTAGCAGGTTCAGTAATCAGGTCCTGGTGGGCAATTTCATGGTTTGCCAACATGATCAGCATAACTTCCTTTTTCCAAGTGGAAAAACTTGGAGGTCGGTTTGTTCCAGTGTTCATCATGTTGGCAGATTTTTGATGCTTCAGTTCTTAAAGCCAGGACAACAGACCTGCAATTAGGTCTACCATCTATGACTGTTTGCGAGCCTCCTTGAATTTTAATACTGAGTTTATGCAATACGGTCAACCAGTGGCATGGAAACTTAACACTTTCTTTCTGGACTTCACACATCCCAAAAACCTGTGAATTGTCAGGGATCATGAGCTGGATGAGCCATTACATGGTCATTCTCACAATTGTTGACAAAGTGACAATATTGTCACAAACTTCACATTTTTACAAAAATGTCTCTCCTAAACAGAGCTGGCTATCACTCAAGTATGACTTGGGCCTCAGAGTTAATGCTTTGTATTCTTGTGCCTGTAGTACCTTTTGTATTGGCTTATCTAACAGGGGGGTTGACTAAGAGTGTAGGGGCTCTCTCCGCAGAATAAAACGGTGGCAACGCCCAATCAGGGCGTGTGGGACATGAGAGGGAAGCAGTTTTACGCCGGCATTGAGATCAAAGTCTGGGCCGTGGCCTGCTTCGCTCCACAAAAGCAGTGTCGGGAGGACCTGCTCAAGTAAGTTATGGTTTTAACTGTTATGTTAAAAAGCTAATTGGCTCATCCAGTTAAAGGACTAATGAGCTAATGCCTTGACGAGGCACCCTTTCATCTACAACTGACAAATTGCTGCTACTCCTAGAGAATTGGTCCGATTTTAATGAAACATGCTCACAACAATCACTTAATGGGTATTTACTCAGACTGTTCAAAGTCATAGGTGTTATTTCTATGGGCACTTTAACAGTTTCACTAGAATCACTACTACTAGAGAATTGGCAATGTAATGTTCATTTGCCTGTGCCCTTTTGCCATCTAGACATAAATGTTGTCACTGGGTATATTTATGGAATAATTTTTCAAGCTAAGTTAGGGCTGGTCTACATCTAGGGCCATGGTGAAGGTGTAGCATTGGGTTCTGGAGACAAAGCAATAAGCTGGTTGACCAACATGATCAGCATAACTTCCTGTTTTTACAGGCGGGAAAAATTGGAGGTTAGTTTGCAACATTCCACTGTTAATAATTCTGAATTCGCTGTTCTATTGTGCAAGCATATTTTCAGTGGTTTGCCGCACATGTTGCATACCACTTGAATCCTGTTTGGAGACAATCATGGTCTTAGTGGGCATGATTATAGAGGGAGTCATTTTACTGGTTGACTCCCACATGGCTGGGGTCTTGTCACCATTATGCTAACATCAGTAATAGTCAATGCTATGATATGCTGATGCGTTCACATATTCACATTTTTAATGGCCATGGTTACTGGACGTGTTGTCATAACACTCTGAAACACTCAACATTTTCATTTGGTGGTGAACAAGATTCATTTTCCCAGATGACTGAGAGCCTCCTTGACTTCTCAATGGATTTTAATTCTTGCTAGTTTGTGCTATACAACCAACCAATAACGAGAAATGTTATCACTTTCTGTACCTCACACATCATGATCACCTATGAATTGTGATGCATCTTAATCTGGATGAGCTACAACATCATTGACATCCTGGTTTATTCCACATTTTATAAAATTTTATTGGCATTTGCTCTTACTATATGAAACATTCCGCACTACTAGCAAATGGCCCCTTTTCTTGTTTTGAATTTCTGCATAGTTACAACATAAAAGAACTATATTCCATGAATGAGAACTTGCTCCCACCCCTTTTTCAAACTGAGACTGAACTTTACACAGAGTGAATTAGACTGGTCAATCTTGGTCCAGTGGTGTGAAGACCAGTTGAGTCCTGAAGATGACAGTCAGATTCTGAAAACTAGCAGAAAGTTGATCAGCACTTTAAAACGTTTTTTGTGCATTTGTCCAGCATCCCAAAAATAACTTAAGTATAATTAGACTATAAAGTGAGTTATAAATAGACTTATCTGGGATTCCTATATTGTAGTATTAAAGAATGGCAGCTAGTCTTTTATTTTTAATTTGTCTTGTTCAAATTTGACTCGGCTATATAAACACTAATTAGACACTACCTTTTGCAAATGGCTTTTTCTTCTATACTTGCCCCTTAAAAAACCTCTAAATAAAATTGAGTGATAGTATATTATCATTGCAAACTGCAGTTGTGTCAGCTTCTAAGTATGTGAGTGTGTTAATAAGTGCATTTGTAACAAAATGATTTGTGTGCAATATAAACATTACTGATTTTTGATTATCTCACATTGGTTTTTTATAAAGGAGCTTCACTGACCAGCTGCGCAAAATCTCAAAGGATGCTGGGATGCCCATTCAGGGACAGCCATGTTTCTGTAAATATGCCCAAGGAGCTGATAGCGTGGAACCCATGTTCAAACACCTCAAGATGTCTTATGTTGGTCTGCAGCTCATTGTGGTCATCCTGCCTGGCAAAACACCAGTTTATGGTAAGAAATTGACACTTGTAATTTTGCCTCTTCATTGAAAAAACAAGTTTTAATGTGGACGAAATGGTTTTGTGATATTAATCTTGGCCATATCGGTTGTTAACAGCTGAGGTGAAGCGGGTGGGAGACACGCTCCTTGGCATGGCCACCCAGTGTGTCCAGGTGAAGAATGTGGTGAAGACATCCCCCCAGACCCTCTCCAACCTCTGCCTCAAGATTAATGCCAAGCTAGGAGGCATCAATAATGTCCTGGTGCCTCATCAGAGGTCAGAAAATATTCTGTCATTTCTATACTAGAATACAGATGGGAGACTTGACTGGCACAGATCATGTAGTACAGAATAACTTTCATGAACTTGTGGGACTTGAGTTCTAAGAAAATTAGAACTCTTTAATGGCTTTTGGCAAATGTGTCAGGATAATCATCTGTGGTGTACATTAGTCTGCGGTCTCAAGGCTGTTTCCATGTTATGCAAATAAAGATGAACCATACTCAGCTCTTCTGTCTTGTGTGTTCTGCTTTCTGTTCAGGCCCTCTGTGTTCCAGCAGCCTGTCATCTTCTTGGGTGCTGATGTTACACATCCCCCAGCAGGTGATGGGAAGAAGCCGTCCATTGCAGCGGTGGTGGGAAGCATGGATGGCCACCCCAGCCGATACTGCGCCACAGTGAGAGTCCAGACATCTCGACAAGACATGGCCCAGGTAACTGCAGTTGATGGTACTGGACACTGAACACTTGACCATGGTACAATTTTAGCTGATGTCACTTTTAGACTCTCTAGTTCCTCTGGATGAAGGACCAGTGAGCTAATGCTATGACAAGGTGTCCATCTGTCCACAATTCACAAAAACTGCTACTCCTCCTAGAGTACTGATTGGGTTTTAGTGACATTTGCACACAGTGATCACCTAATGAGTCTTCACCTAAGCTGTGCTTAAGGCCATATTTGTGGTTTTATGGGCACTTTTCCATTTTCACAAGAATTGTTATGCCTAAGAGTAGTGGTCTGGATTATAATGTTCATACAGTGAATGCCCCTTTGCCACCTAGCAAATAATGTCTTAGGCTTGGTTTAAGGCCTGTCAAGAACTAGGGCTGTGATGTAGGTGTAGCATCAGCCCCTGGTGTGCAGTAATGGAGAGATAACCCGGTACACCAACATGATCAGTATAACTTTCTGTTTTATAGAAAAACTTGAACATGAATTCAGTGTTCCACTGTTTCTATCCCTCTATTTGCTATTCCTGTCATGCTGTCAGATTTTCAGTGATTCTCTTGTTTTAGATGTTAGACCTATTGCTAATTTCACTGTGATGGTTCGAAATATTGCTTTGCCACATGTGTTGCGAGTGATATACCATCTAACAGGATACCTTATTGGTCATGACCATGAAGGGAGTGCTCCTATTGGTTGACTCCCTCATTGGAATGCGTGGTTGGGGTACTTCCTATCATTATGCTATTGTCATTAATGATGCCAATGCTATGACATGCTGATACCTCCACCTACTCATGCTTTTTATGGTCATGGTTACAAGATTAATTTGTCCTGGATATGACTATTTGAGCCTCCTTGACTTATTTTAATTTTTAGTTTGTGTAATTTAGCCAACCAGTGACAAATATCTATTTCATTCTTTCTGTCACACATTACAATAACATGCAAATTGTGAGCCAGATGAGTTTCTATGTCACCAACATTCAGGTTATGGACATCTTGCATCAGTTTGCTAAACCCAAGTTTACTTCCTCATACTTTCCTCTGCTTACATCAGGTTTGTTTTGTCTCTTCAGGAGCAGCTCTTTAGCCAGGAGGTTATCCAAGACCTGACCAACATGGTCAGAGAACTACTCATCCAGTTTTACAAATCGACACGCTTCAAGCCCACACGCATCATCTATTATCGTGGCGGTGTGTCTGAGGGACAGATGAAACAGGTGAGACTGGCAGCATTTATTGTCATTTCACTTTTTCCAACTATCTTCTGTTTTGTCATTTTGGGTTGCAAGAGAAATCGACTAGGCAGTTAAGTCTCATGTTGCTTCAGTCCAAAATCATGATCACAAACTAAACTTGTGTGAAATAAAGAAATGAAATGTTGCATTCAAAACCTTAAGTTTATGCAAATGTGTGTACTCTTTTATATTTCAGGTAGCATGGCCAGAGCTGATAGCCATCAGGAAGGCCTGCATCAGTCTGGAGGAGGATTATAGGCCAGGCATTACCTACATTGTCGTCCAGAAACGTCACCACACTCGTCTCTTTTGCTCTGACAAAGCTGAGCGGGTTAGTTCACTCAAATGTGTGCATTTAAGCGATTTCTGTTTGTGAAGCTGTTCCATTAGTCTGACACATTGGATTTTCCCTTGCAGGTTGGGAAGAGCGGTAATGTTCCAGCTGGCACCACTGTGGACAGCACCATCACACACCCGTCCGAGTTTGACTTCTACCTGTGCAGTCATGCTGGGATTCAGGTAAGGGATATAAGATCACAAACACTGTAATGGAAGAAAGTGAATGCACTTCTGCAGAGCTGTGTCCAGATTATGTCGCTTGTTTGCAGTAGAATGGCATCAAGGACATCGCAGTGTCGTGTTGCTCTGTAACTATCGGATTGTGTCAAGTGAAACTATACTACATTTTGCAGCTAAAACACCATACATTTCAAATAGCTGGAAACTGACTTTTACAATGATTTATGTATATTAGTTTGCTCCTCAGTTGGAATAGATGGTGAAGTTCCTTCTATTTAATGAAATTGTGATGTGGTGTTTACTTTTGAGGCATTACATGTCTTTCTCTTTCAGGGAACCAGCCGCCCATCCCACTACCATGTCTTGTGGGATGATAACTGTTTCACGGCTGATGAACTGCAGCTCCTCACCTACCAGCTGTGCCACACCTACGTCCGCTGCACACGTTCAGTTTCCATCCCAGCTCCGGCCTACTACGCCAGGCTGGTGGCTTTCCGAGCCCGCTACCACCTGGTGGACAAAGACCATGACAGGTAAGGCAGCCCTGTATAACTGGTTCTGTTGAATAAATGTAGGAAATTCATTATTAGACAAAACCTAGAAGGAAGAAAGGAGTGTTAATGTAGTTGAGTGACGGCATTAAAAATTCTTAGTGATTCAGAACTTGAATCATCACCTACACTGAGACAGTTCGAATGGTAAGCCTTGTCTATTGGTTTTTACAAACCTTATTTCCAGAAAAGTTGGTGTTTTCCAAAATGCAGTTAAAACAAATCTGTTCAAGTAAACCTTCAACTAACAAAAGAACAAAGATTTTCAATAGTTTTAATTGTAATAACTTAATTGTATTTTGTAAATGTACACAAACTTAGCATTTGATGGCTACAATACACTCAATAAAAGTTGGGACAGAGGCAGGTTTACCACTGTGTTCCAACACTGTTCCTTTTAATAACACTTGGTTTGGAACGGAGGATACTAATTTTTGTAGTTTTGTGTAGCCCTAGTTGGGGTTAACGAATAAGCATAAGGAACCATCAGTGGACCAGTATCACAAGCACTATATACAGCAGGTGTAAATTTGCACAAGTGTATTAAACTAACTTAGCAGCAGTGCAGGTATCCTGTATAACTGCAATAAAATTAATTATAAAACAAAACACTTTCAAAATATGACCAATTACAATAATGGTGTCCGCATATAAATGTCTGAGTCCAGTTTGCAAGTGGGTGAATGTCGGTTGATGGATCGATTATTGGGACCCAGTCCATGTTTATATATGTATTTGTCAATCCTACTACACACTAGAGAAGGAATTGTATTCATAAATGCATCTGCCCCGCTGTGACGTGGAACATGGACTTCAGTTGAGCAAATCTCTAGAATTTCGTAGGTTGGCTTGCCATCTGGTTAAAAGGGACATCTGAAATATGTGTAGGTATCCTATCATCTGAAGGTTATTTCCTGTAGTCTATTCGCAATCAGACTTGACTGTTCTTTTTACAGACCACCAACAGGTGAAGAAAAGGAAGGCTCAGACTATGACTTCAGTGTCTAGAAGCTCTTGAGTATGCTAGTGGACAACTTCAGTGTCCTGGTGGTGTATTTGTTGAGCATCATGTTTAAAAGGAGTTTCGTCAGTTTAATGTAGTGAGTCACCTTGTCTGTTCTGCCAAAGTCGTGCTATTCAAATGCGTCAGGCATGTTAAGGAGCTGTGACACGATCTTTCCATTCAGGAGGAATTGGAGACTTTTAAAGTTGAGAGGTGGTCTTGTTTTTTCGCAGCCTTCTTCCTCTTTTCATTACTAATGCCAGGTTTACAGCATTAGTACAAGATGAGGCAATATGCTCATCTTCAAAATAAAAGCAATTCCAGGTCTTAGGCCTGTTGGTCTGCTTACTTTTTCAGCTTTAGCACTTTGATATTTGCAGTGTCCATCTTGGATTTGTAGTTTTCCATTTTGACTACTGCCTCGCTTTTACACCCATGTAACTTGCTCTTTGATGTTAGCAAGTCTATAGAGTCAATTAGTTTCTGTTTTTTGGAGCTCCTCAATAGCACTGGGATGAGTGTCTGGGGTTTCTTGTAATTCTGCACAAACATGGACTCTGAGAATGAGCAGAAACTCACGGTTAAGTTTTTTTTTTCCTTTATTCTGTCAGCTGTTGCTGCTGGTCTTTAGTCTGAGTTCAGAACATTGACAGTGGCTCTGAAAATGATAGATACCCCTTCTTTTGCTCAAGCTGGAGAGTAGTGTACTATTCTAGCACCCTCTACAAAACTGCTCAAGGAGATTCTTGTTTGTCATTGGGAGGAGCTCCTCTCTACTGATGCATTCAGTGCTAGATGTATGCTTTTGGTGTTCAGGATGGTGATGAGCTCTTTGCTGAGTTCATAAATAACTTTCAAGACCCTTGCAAAAACAATCTGCTTACCTCCATCACTAAGTTTAGTGACTGTAGATTAGCTATGGGGGTGTGTTGGGATTCAGCGTTTACTCCCCCTGCAGCTGATATAGTTGAGTCTAAGACTTTTTTCTGGATATCTGAAAGCTCTTGTTTCAGTTAAGGAGCACCTCAGTGTGTGAGCACCATGTCATAGTCTGTCTCACTATTAGGTCTGGAAGTCTTTCCTGAGAAGGAATGGATCCACAATGAATAAAGGAACTGATCTGATATCGTCCTTGTTTGAAATGTGCTCTACCACAACCTTCTGAATTTCAGATGGGTTCATATCACTGGTCAAAACAGAGGAAGGTTCCTTTACACACGGTCAGTGGGACTGGAGCTGTGGTGTCTGGATCACTATCTGAGGGTGACCTGGGAGTAACTGGAGTTGTGGGAGGGGTGTCTCTCACAAGTAGTGTCAACCTGTAAGGGAGGTGGTGTCTCCTATAGTCTCAGTTTTCTCAGATTGGTGCTGTCACCTCTTTCAATACCGCTGCATAGTCTTTGCCCCTGAACTTGGCCAATTCTGCTGAGTAAGACCTAGTGATTCCTCCACCAACCTCAGGAGTGTAAACACAAGCTAATGTTGTCACTCGGTAGAAAACTTCATCACTCACTGCTGTATACCTGTAGGGCAAAAGAGGCTCTAAAGCTTCTACAGCTGTACCGCTTGAATATGCTGCAATTGGGTTCTGGTAAAACTCTTGGGTAGCGCCATCAACTGGTACAATGTTTAACAGTGCTGGACCTTTTTTATAACAAATCCAACACTCTTAAACATACATCAGCAGTGCGGGTACCTTATGCAGCTATAATAAAATTAATTATAAAGCAAAGACTTCCAATAAAACTGAAAGTGTGCACATGAAAATAAAATGTCTGAGTCCAGTTTGAAAGTCATGTTGATGGATTGATTGGCCCAATCTGTGTTAGTACATTTGTCAACCCTACCACACACTGAAGTGGTGAAAGAACTGTTCATGTATGCATCTAACCACTGTGAAGTAGAGTTGGAGCACAGTCTTCAGTTGAGGAAATCTCAACATAATCTCATTGGTTGGCTCACAATTTGGTTAAGTGGAATATCTATTCAAAGAAGACCTTGTATTGGACTAGGCTTGGTGTCATCATTTTAATTTTTTTTTTTTTTAAGCCAGGAGGTTAAGTCTGCTCTATAAACAGGCCACATAATCCATAGTGTCACTCGCAGCAAATATCAGCAGACTTTCTGATTAAATTTGCATCTCTGTCAGCTCTATTGTACAACAAGGTCTTTTTTTTTCATTTTTAACCTGTCCTGTCTGGGAACTTTAGCAAGCAGAATCATAATCTCAATTCCCTGTTGTGCCAAACGCATCTGATTTTCAAAGAGCAATCTGTGTTATAAGTGTTTGTCACAAAATGCACTTAATACTGAGGGTGATAAGCTGCTCACATGCTACCTGGGAGCAAAAGACAGACAAGGTCTATTACTTCAACACTTGGTGAACCAAACCTTTGTCAGCTTGAAAAATTACAGAACCAATTATCAAGACTTGACGTACATTTAACAACCTGCTGTCACTCTTGTAACTTAACCCACACAGTGGTTGCATATTGTAACACTAATGCTTCACAGGAAGCTAATTGAATAAGCAGCTGCCCAATGCATTTAAAATACAACTTAACCCAAGTACAAAAAAAAATCACCCTTTGCGAGCAATATTTCCCACACACAATGCTGATGTTGCTGGCATAACTCAATGGCACTTCACATTGTACCAATAGCTTAGCATCTAGCTGACTTTTCTGCTGCACTGCAGCTTCTCAAACTATTCTCTTATCAGAGTTCCCACTGCAGAGCTGGTGAATACAGAAAATTGGCTTTCAACTTTTACATTAGCCAAATACTGTGCCAGATAAACACATTTGTTAAACATGGGCAAGCATGGATGTAATGGTGACTGCACTCCATGACACAATCCAGGTCTGCAGCAAAGTTTGCTGGGAGCCCAAATGTTTGGCTAGATCACATGACAGCAGGTCACCTGATTAGCCCATCCATTCATTGGTGAAAATGAAATAAAAATACATTTATTTGCACATTTCAAATACTGAACATTAATCTTTACCTTTTTATATCTGAGGTTACAAACCCATTTTCCCTGTGGGAATAATAAAGTATTCTGATACATCTGCAATTGACATTTTGTCCATTCTAGCCTGATGGTACATTTCAGTTGCTCAACAGTTCATAGTTCATTCACATGCACCATACATTTTCAGTAGCACATAGGGGTGAGCCATGACCCATCCTTCCTGGCATAGACTGAGCTGTTGATGGATGCAGCTTTCATACCCAATCATGGGACCTGCTTACCATTAGCTTTCTTAATGTAGAACCTTCCAAACTGGTTACCTGAATAGTCTGTGCACTTTTAATTCTGTTTTAACTCGTTCACAACTTTTGATTGTTTTGCAGCTATTAATTTTGAATTTGTATATTTGCAAAATATAATTTAAAATATAATTAGGTTGGTCAGTAAAATTATTAAAAATCTATTCTTTGCACTTTCGTCAGTTAAAGGTTCACATGAATGAGTTTTACTTATTGCATTTTGGAAAATATCCCAACTCTTCTGGAAATGTAACTTTTGCGATCATATGCATCAAGTCCTTTCTTGAACCTAAAAAACATAGAACTGTTGTAGTACAAAAGGTAAAAATTAGTCATAACATTTTGCTTGTCACTGACAACTTGCCTCTGGTCAGTCAAAAGTAGCTTCAGAATTGGCTTTATTAGCAAAATACGTCAACACACAAGGAATATGACTCCAGTTACACTTGCTTGAAGTACTATCATAGAATTGGATATAAAACTAGAGAAAAGATGAGGTAAAGTTAATACATAATGGTAGATACTTTAAAGTGATTGCTGGTTTGTTAACAGAACAAAGTGCAAAAAGGAGTAATACGCCAATTGAATCAGTATAAATAGTGCAAGAAAATGAAGTGAGAATAGCACATACTGGGTGGATGCGGGGTAGGTGAATATGTACATTGCGTGATCAGGTTAAAATCAATGTTTAATTGCTTTTGTAGCTCTGTTACTTGAACTATTGAAGTGTCTAATAACTGAAATATTAAGTCTTGCATTTTATCTTCCCTGACAGCCAAACTAAATCTTTTTCTCTTGGTCTTGCAGTGCTGAAGGCAGCCACGTTTCAGGCCAAAGTAACGGTCGAGACCCCCAGGCATTGGCCAAGGCAGTTCAGATCCACTATGATACCCAGCACACCATGTACTTTGCCTGAGCTAGCCTGTCAGCAAGTCCACCAGTGGATTCCCCTTTTTTAGTTTTCATCCATCTGCCCTGTTCCTCCTCCTTTCCTCCTCCCCACTCTCCTTGTAGTTTCTTCTCTTCATACTCACTCTACATTTTCTGAATCTGCACCAAAGCGGCTTGTGGAGGGGGAATCTGCTGTGTCCTGACGTCCAGCAGGCTCTATTTCATGGAACAATCTCCAACCAGCGTTCCCAATCGAGCCGCCTTTTTAACCAGCAATCCAGCACTGCAAACCCAGAGGGTTTACAATGCACAAAAGGAAAAAAATTGAAAAAACAAAAACAAACCATAGACAAACACATAACTACAAGTTGAGCCATTATTTTTGAGTTTGTTTTTGTTTTTTCTATTTGAATGTCTGCACTCATGTGTTTGTAAGATACACTGAGCGAGAGGGCAGGTTGACACGAACTGTCAGCACAGCTCTTTAGCTCTCCCAGCTAAGCAGGACTCTTATCTACTTTTACCTCAAAGCCCATTTGGGCAAAATCTGTCACAAGGTCTTGGGGTTATTGGGTGGTGGGGAAGGAACTCTACATGAACAGAGATGGAGGGGATTTGACCTTTTGAGAATGATATCTATATATCTATATATTTTCCTTTTTATGAGCGTGTGTTTTAACTTCTCCTTTTCGGTCTTTTACAAGCGAGGTGACCTGGGTGTCCATACCCATTGCTATTTTCCTCCATCTTAGCGAAGATTACGCAAGTCTGTATGCATGTGTGTGCATCTCTGTATATACATTTACTGCTGTATGAGTGCTTGTGTGTATGTGTTTCATGGCAGGCCACTGAATTGTAAAGGGAAATCAAGGAGATAACTGCTGTAAATGCCTCAGATTTGTTGTTTTATATTCACACATACAGTACATAAGCATATATTTACATCTATAGAGCAACTTGGAGACATATGACTTAAACAGGCCTCATAGAGGCACGACTGGGTATTTGTAGCAGTCCTGGGTTACTTATTAGTTGAAATGCTTTATTACCATTTTGAATGGTTGTGTTAGCCTGCTGCTAGCACAAGCTGGATGGGGATTTGCATCTTTGGGAGACAGCTGCTTTCTTGTGCCTCTAAACATCCTTGAATCCCAGGAAAAAATAAATGACTTAATCCATTTCAAGTAGTAAATAAAGCCAGGACTGAGTAGCAGTGGCAACCATGGTCTTGCCTGTGACTGGCTCAGCATTGGGACCTGTTTAAAGCTGAAGGCATTAAAGACTGTTTTTATCAGTCATGCTTTCTGTGTGAAAAGCAGTTTTGTTTTTTTAAATAAAATTTTGGACCTGATTTTTAAGAAGTGACACTGCTGGACATTTATCATTTTTAAAATTTTCAAGGACCGGAAACCAACTTTGTTTGTTTGGATGGATGGATGAATGGATGGATGGACAGATGGACGTGTGGATGGATGGATGGATGGACAGATGGACGTGTGGATGGATGGACGGATGGATGGATGGATGGATGGATGGATGGACAGATGGACGTGTGGATGGATGGATGGATGGACGTGTGGATGTGTGGATGGACAGATGGATGTGTGGATGGATGGATGTGTGGATGGATGGACGTGTGGATGGACAGATGGACGTGTGGATAGATGGATGGATGGATGGACGTGTGGATGGACAGATGGACGTGTGGA
>VUQH01024329.1:8478-38902 GCA_015106775.1 Etroplus canarensis
ATCTCCCATTGTACGTCTTCAACTGACCATCTGCCTCAGTGTGACTTGGGGGCACTTTGCAGGTCCGTCTGAAAGAAATTTAATCTTGCCCTTTTCTTTCAAACATTCACACTTAAAGAATCACTTCTGACAGCAAAAAAAAATTCCATCTGATTGAAAACAGTGCTGGGGCCTTGTGCCCATGAGTCACCTCCTAATTATGTTAAAACTGGTTTAGCTGTTCAGTGCTTTCTCTGAAGTCTGGATGGGATGACTGACTGGACCAAACACTTGTGGAGCCTTGACATCAGGATGATCACAAAACACGGCAGCTCTATAAATGAAGGTTGGACTTTGGACCTTGCAGTGTCTCATATTGATCGGTCCATGAATACTTGCCATGAAAAAGAATTTAGGCTAAACTATTTGCCTATAAGTGATTTCTTACCAGCTTAAACAAGAGCATCATTTGTAAAATTCTCAAATCCATCCCTTTATTAAGCATTAGATGGGGAAGGCTTTTAGGGTTGTTGGTAAGATTTCTTCTTTCTAAACAATACTACCTATGAAGACCTTAGTATGCTTCATACAAAGCATTTGTCATTTTAGATTTATAATGCCATCTTCATGAAATTATTGTGCATCCTCAAAAATGTGTCTGCCAGATTGTGAGCAAAAAGTTTCAGAACTCTGCTCATCAAATCAAAAACCTGCCTGATTTAAATATATGTTTCCTTCAACATTGTCTCCTTGCATTTTTTTTGTAAACATTGCATTTTGGATACACGCTGCACTTCATCAAAACTGAGACCCTTTACCCCGAATGTCATTATGGTGAGAGAAAGGTGATTGTGTTGGCGATTGTTCTTTATTCTTTATAACCCTTTAATTCAAAATATTTACATAGCACACGAAAATACAAATTTGTTTAAATGAAGGGGTAAAAGGGAACAGAAAATAGCGTGTTGTGTTATAGTGCAAGAGGGAGAACACAACAGCTGAGGTTGTTTCTGTTAAATGTTCTTCCTCAGACGCCTCAGGAGGTTAGATGTGAAACTAGATATAAAAAAGTTCCTACCATCTATCCTTCCATTTTTTGCTGCTTATTTGGGTTCAGGTTGTGGGAGCAGAAGTCGAAGCAAAAATGCCCAGACCTCCTTTTCCCTAGCCACCTCCCCCAGCTCTTCAGCTAAATGATTCAGTCCCTCCAGTTGGTCCTGGGTCTTCTCAGGGGCCTCCTCTCCATAGGATGTGCCCAAAACACTTCACTTAGGAGGCACCCAGGAGGCATCCTTGTCAGATGCATGAACCACCTCAACTGGCTCTTTGTGAAAAAAGCTCTTGTTTGCACTTTTGACCCAGTACACCACCTTTAGGGTTGGACACTGAACTCTCCCTCTAAAAAAAAAAGGCTATTTAGTCTCTGGATTGTACCTGGAGATGGGTGGACATTTTGGTTGCACTTCGGTTATGTATGTTAAGTTTATGATGAGTGAGTCTGGGATCTGTGCTTGATATGATGCTTGGTCTCTATCATGCTGAATTAAAAGATGTAAATAACAACTGCATGACAGGATTCATTTCCACTGTTGCTCATATCCCAAAATAAATGATAGAAAGGACTCAGAGGCAGTGGGGGATCTAATTAAAGCAGGATGGGGCCAGATTACATTCAATATACCACCGGGGTGGCACGGTGGGACCTTTCTGTGTCAAGGTTGTATGTTTTCCCAGTGTCTGTGTGGATTTATACATAGTCCACAGACATGCACATTAGGTTAATTGATGAGTAGTGGCTGTGGGTATAGTTGCGGGTGGCCGACTGACTCTTTGTGTTAGACCTGTGATACACTGGTGACCTGTCCAAGGGGCACCTGGCACCAGCTCCCATGTGACCCTGGTTGGACAGTTGGATGGATATTTATCCAGTGCTGTAATGGTGCGATCAGCAGCTGAAATCTGAGTCATACATACGAAACAAAACCACAAATGAAGGCTTTTTTGTGGTATGCTAAATCCAGCTAAATGTTAAAGGCTATGATCGAACTTTTTTGATGTTTTTAGACATACTAACCCTTCAAATTCCACTGCATTGCTATAGTAACTTTAGACTGACACATAAAAAGGTAATCCAGATGCTGGTAGATCGATATTGTTTGCAGGTCCTTTCTTAACCAGTATAAACGCCATTTCTGCTCTAGAACAGCAATAGGTAATGTTTCAATTTAGGCACAACAATTATCTCGTTAAGGGAATTTAGGGAACGACTGTGGTTTATAAAGTAACCCTTTCACCCTTTCATTCCATGATGAGTGAAACTCTGTATGGATTCCCAGATGTGGCTGCTGAAGGGTCTTTTAATTAATGGGTGGGGGGTAGAAATACAAATTTGACCCACTTTTGCCTTTCTTAATCAGAAACAGGAACCGCAAATCAGCATCTTTAGCGATTTATACTTCAATAAGATGGATGTGCAAAGATCAGTTTATCACTTTTTTGAAAATACAACTGTTCTGTTTTAATTTTATTTGGGCATTTAAAAATGCTCCTTTTTGATTGTACGTCTTTCTTGTTCTTTAATTTTGGCTTTTTAAAGAACAAAAATAAAAAGATTATGAGGTGCTTTAAAAAAAAGTCATGCATAAAGTTTCTGTAAGAGCCAGTTCATCTTGTCTGAGTCAGTGCTAAAGTAATCACTCAAAACTCCTATTTATAAGTGAACTTCCCATGATAGCGGACAAAATAGGTGCTGCACCTTCACAGAATGTGGTTAGTAAGTGTTTGAGGGCATTAGAATCCACTTCCACATAAGACTAGTTGGTTTTGAACAGCACTTGACGTAGCCTCCATGCGAACACACAAACTAAGAGCTATGCAGGGACAGAGTGTAGGAGCTGCACTGGGAGTGGGTCAGTTTCCTGACCCCTCCATTTTTCTCTGTGGGTTATTGCTTTTATAATGCAGTTAGGAGTTGATTTCAAGTATTGAACCTTCATTTAGTAGCTGTTCACTGGAACGCTCAATATGAGGTCCAAAAAGATGTTGATGTAAGTTAAGGAGACCATTATTAGGCTGAAAACCTGAAATAAACCTATCGGTGAGATGGCAAAAACGTTAGAAGTGGCCAAAAAAACCCCAATCTGGAACATTCTTAAAATGAAGAAATCCACCGGCCAGTTTAGCAACACCAAAACACCTGGAATACCACAGAAAACAACTCATTTGCATGGTTGCAGAATTCTTCCCTTGGGTTAGAAAACCCCTTCACAACATCTAGCCAAGTCAAGAACGCTCCCAAGGATCAAGGTGTATCATTGTCAAAGTGTACAATCAATAGATGACTTCTTGAATGTCAACACAGAGGGTTTACAACAAGGTGCAAACCACTGGTTACACTCAAGAACAGGAAGGCCAGATTTGTCTTTGCCAGAAAACATCTAAAAGAGCCTGCCCAGTTCTGGAAAAACATTTTTTTGGACAAATGAAATCAAGATGAAATCTGTACCAGAATGATGGGAAGAGAAAAGAATGGAGAAAGAAAGGAACAGCTTATGATCCGAAGCATACCACATCATCTGTCAAAAATGGTGGAGACAATGTTATGGTATGGATATACAGTACATGGCAGCCAATGGAACCAGGTCACTAGCGGTTACTGATGATATCACTGCGGATAGAAACAGCAGGATGAATTCTGAAGTGTACCAAACTATACTCGCTGTTCTCTACTCAGAATGCTGCAAAACTGATTGGGCAGTGCTTCACAGTGCAAATAAATAATGTCTTAAAAGATACTGCAAAAGCAACCCAAGAGTTTCTCAAGGCAAAGAAATTGGATATTTTTTAATTGCCAAATCAGTCACTTGATTTTTGTGTTGAGAAGTTTGGAGACAAAGCCAGAGAGGCAAGGCTGAGGTGGTTTGGACATGTTCAGAGGAGGGATAGTGGATATATTGGACAAAGGATGTTGAGGATGGAGCTGCCAGGCAGGAGGAGAAGAGGAAGACCACAGAGAAGATTCATGGATGTAGTGAAGGAGGACATGCAGAGGGTTGGTGTGAGGGAAGAGGATGAAAGGGATAGGGTGAGATGGAGGCAGATGATCTGCTGTGGCGACCCCTAATGGGAGCAGCCAACAGAAGAAGAGGAAGAAGAAGGCAAGCAGTAGTAAAGGCCTAGCTGAGCAATTCAAGGGAGGAAACACAGCAGCTGGTGTTGTCTTTGGGTCCTATACTCCAGGCAGTCATTGACCGCAAAGGATTTTCAAGTATTAAAAACAACACTTATGTTTAAAGTTTCATTAGTTTATCATTAGTTTTTGGTGGACTATTTCTAACAATGGCCATAATTCCTAAACAGTTAGTGCAGACCTTTTGTCAGCCTCCTTGAATTGAAGCTAAAAGTCTGCACTTCGATCACATTTTTGACTGTTTGATTGAAAATCCACTATGGTGGTGTACAGAGGCAAAATTACAAACAATTGTGGAACTGTCCCAAAACTTAAGGAAGTTATGATAATGTCGCTATTAGCTCATTTTCTACTGATGGACCAAATTGGAATGACTGGGGGAATAAAGAGAGCTGTTTTTCCCTCAGAACAGTCTCTGACAGACAGTTTTGACCATGTTTACATGAAGCATACTGAAGCCTCAACTTGTACCCTATTTTAAGGACAGATCGTTGTAAACCACCAAGTTTCTATGGCATTATTCTCATCTGTCCAAATGGTCAATTTATGCTCCAGATTTCTACAATGAGCTGCTTGCTGCTGACTGGGTTTGTAGGGCACGCATAAAGGATTAATATGTTTTTGAAAAGATGAAATATACCCTACTAAATCTTTCTGTACAGTACAATATAGTTGCTACATCCCTTGTTAGTATCTCCATTATTTTAAGATTCTTTTCATAGCCATCAAATTAAAAGCACGAGGGTGTGCCCGTGCTGCTGAAAATGATCTCATCAAACAGAGTTGCCCCTTTTATCTTCACCATTCATACAAGAAAGCTTAAAAGTCAGCTCTACAATCCCTGTCAGTCATTTTGCTGATTGAATTTCTCATGAAAGAAAATTAAATGAGCAGCTGTGCAACCTCCTTCTGTATGTGTGAGTGTGTTGTTGAACACAAACGTGAGATGTGGTTATTTTAAGCTCAGCCCTGTGAAGAGGAAATTCTGTATATTCCCCAAGAGAGGTGTCACAGGTCAGCATGGGCAACATGAGGATAACCCAGAGAAGAAGAGTTGGAAGGAGAAGACAGGAAAATGAAGGCAGGAGTCCTGGTGCAGCCGGCGAGGGTTGGAGGTGGGGGGTCAACAGGTTGGTCGACAGGACGCGTGTGTTCAGTCATTTAATGAGCCAGGTAATTCATTGGTCAACGTGTGCCAGCGTTCAATTTTTTTGTCCTTGTTTTTGAGGCAGTCAAACCAGTGTTTGAGCCTCTCTCCATTTGCATTGATGCCCAGAGATACACCACCTAAAAGAAAGCACAAAGACAGGATGAGTCCCATGAGGAGCTCCTAGCACAATGTGTGGAGAAAGATTTACAGTATATCACATTATAAAATCATTCATCTCTTAGTAGCAGCATAAATAGCTGAAAACTGATATCTGCTTTGGCACTAAAAATATTATACACTTTATAAGTGATTTATGTTTTAATAAAAGAGCCCTATTATGCTTATTTCCAACTCCATCTTTTTATGATTGGACTCTTTTAGAGTGGCTTTGCATGATTCACAGTTTAAAATAACCCTTATTTATACTATACTAAGCCTTGGTGCACCCCCTTAGTTCATCAGAGCTGTGTGCTGGAGATGACCATATTGCTAGGTATAGCCACTCTCAGTGACATCATAAAGAGCCAAGAGCAGAAAAAAATGTCTGAAACAGCATTTAGAGGAGTCTGATGCTAAAGCGCTTGGTTCTTAGGGACTATTTGTATCCTGACCTTATTGTTTAATATGAGTAACCAACAATTCTTCTACACATTAAGAGAGGTTAACTGGTAATTCAAAGTTGGCTCCTGGGTGTGAATGTGAATGACTGCACATCTGTATGTGTTAGGGCTGTGACGGACTTGTGACTGGTCAGTGGCCTGATCAGTGTATGTTGCTGCAGCACAGCCCAGACTCCTGGAAAAGTGTGTTTCTTGGGTGTACCATATATATTTCTGAGAGACCACCAAAAAGGGGACATTCATTGTGCTGTGTTTTCACATCCAGGACAAATGAATCCCAAATGAAAGTGTTTGAGAGTTGGAGTATTATCACATGGTCAGCAGTAACCATGGCCATAAGCATGAAAATATTTGAACACATCATCATGTCATAGCCTTGACTATATTACTGATGTTAGCTTAATGGTGATAGGAAGGTGCCAACCACACCTTCCAGATGTGGCAGTCAACCAATAGGAACATTTCCTCCATGATCATGACCAATAAGATCTTGATCATCATTATCTAACAGGATACAAGTGTTGTGCAACATGTGTGACAAAACATGTTTCAAGCTATCATAGCGCTATTAGCAGTGAGGGCTACCATCTAAAAGAAGAGAACCGCTGAAAATCTTCCAGCCTGATGGAAATAGCTATGGTGGAATGTTGTGAACTGACCTTCAAGTTTTTGACTTGTAAAGGGAAGTTGTGTGAATCATGTTGATGAATCAGGCTATTGCCCTATTATTGCGTGCCAGGACCCAATGCTACACCTACGCCACATCCCTAACCTAGCTTAAGACATTATTATACCACAAATAAACCTGATGAAGGCATTTAAGTATAAATAGCAGAGGGGCACAGTAAAAACAAATTCTATGAACTTTACAGTCCAGACCGAGCCTCTGAGGAGTTAGGTGATCACTGTGTGCAAGTTTGATTAAATTCTAACCAATCTGGTAGGAGGAGTGAATTGTGGCTGGACAACAGATGCTTCACCATGGCTTTGTGCTCATTGGTCCTTCAGTCAGATGAGCTAAAAAACCCTTAAGTATGTAATTGTCAGTGGTTAGTTACCTTCCTAAGAATTCTTTGGTTGCAGAGCGTCTTCTCATGAAAGGAGAGTACAGCCCTGCTATGCTTACCTATGAAATCGTTGGACTTTCCGATGTCGTAGTCCCACACGGTCACCTCCAAGGTCTTTTTGGTGAGATCTGCATATTTAATGTCATAACAGAACTCCTATAGAAAACAAAACAGAAGAAAATAAGAGCGCTCAAGTATGGCACACAACCATGATAAGACCTGCCTCAACTTTTCAGATTACAGTGTGGCTTTAAAAAGGCCAGGAAATGTTGAGTAACAGTCTATTCTGATTTAGCACCTTCATAACAAACATTCTAATGCATAGTTTGGGGTTTGCTTAATTGTTATGATGAAATGATGAAATCTTTCATGTTACCGTGATGGCACAAAAATTATTTGATGAAGGATTTTGAGTTTTGGCTCAGTGATAGATATCCATGAGCTCTGGAAGTAATTAGATTTTCAGCCATTTTAAAAATATGGATTTGCCACTTAGTGGCGTTATCTGTAAATTTTGTTTTTTATATTTTTAGCCGTATCTCTGTGACTGTTTGTCTGATCTCCACGAAAAAAATCCCCCAAACTGATCGTGGGATCACACACGTTCATGGTAACACCATGCCATGAGCACCACTGCAAATCCTTCGTGCAAATGTGATAATGAAAAAAACTATTTGATGCAGGATTTTGAATTTTGGTGCAGTGATAGACCTCCATGAAATGTGGAACTGATTACATTTTCAACTATTCTGAAAGTACAGATTAGCCACCAGGTGGTGTTTTCTGTAAAATTTCAAACATTTTTAGCCATATCCCCGTAACTATTCCTTCGATCTGTATGACACAAAAACCAAACCCATCGTCTGATCATATACGTTCATGGTAACATCATGGTGTATCTGTAACCACCGTTGGCTGTTGCTGCAGCTGAAAACGGTAAAACATTTTCAACAGATATTATGACATCAGCTTTGCTGGTATAAATGTTGGTTTTCAAAAATCCAGTTTGCATTAAAAAAAAAAAAAGGCATCTAGCCTCACATGGGGGTCAGGTCAGGCCAGCATATCTGAAGATATTGTGGATTTTCCGGAATATACCTTTTGTGCTTGCACAGCCACCACACGGAGCTAGTTATTATTCTTTATGCTTTTGTTTTATTTTCTGTGACACTAATTCTGAACGCCTCATTGAGTAGAATTAGTTTTCCTTAAATAAGACAGTTTAATGTCAGTACAGCAGCTATCTTATCTCACACTCAGGTTCTCAGTCACTTCATACTTAAACTCATTTCTATTTGTTCAGGACATTTACAGAGCTGTCCAGTCCAGTACAAGTGTAGCAAGAGTCTTAACTCAGAAGAGTTTAAATACAATTTGAAACACACACAAGAACACTTTAATACCATGTCAAGGTAATCAATAAACTACACTGTCCACTAAATGAAACAAGCATTTTCTTCTGATATCAATTTGCAACTCCTGGCGCAAGAGCAGCAACTCTGCGTTTCAATTTGTGGTTCAGTCAAGGTTGCTGCTTCACCTTAATGAAACCAGGGCCTTGATATGGAAGAGGAACTCATTGCTTGTCTCTGACAGAAAGGCCAGGAGGTGATGGAAGAATATTGGCGCAAAAAATGTCAGAGGAAATGTCAAGACGCTGGCCTGTGTGAGTGTTTGGCCAGGGTATGTCCTCCCATATACAGGCAGATACTTCTGAGCCAAACTACCCCGTGGCCTGCTCAGCCTTGAAAAGATGTTTGGCATTCTTCAGCAAAGCATGGCTTGGCACTTGCAATGCACTTCTGAAATCAACACAATTTGCAATCAATCATGAAAAGAGGTGAGCCAGTCCACAAATCACTGAGTGATGTCACGATTTCTGTGTTCTGTGTTTACTGACAACCCATCATTTCCACAAAAAAAAAAAAGAAATGGATTAAAAATATTTTTTAGTTTATTTTTTAAAGGTCTGGAACACAACAAGTCTGATATAGATACATTATGTTTCTTTTTATCATTCTTTTACTGTTCATATGATTCTGGCTCTTATCTATGTGTTTGCCTCTTTGGTTTGTTTTTTTAGCATCAATAAATGCCATCATCCTGTAGATGAAAATTAATCTTTAGGCTATTTGCATCTGTAAATCTGGCATAGTTACGCTGTCACGTAAATATGCCAGATTTACAATAGTAAGAACTGAAGCACAAACCAAATATAAACCCCAAATTGCTCCCAATGCATCCATTGGCGTGTGTGCGTGATTGTTAGAAAGTGCTTAAAGTGTAGGATAAAGTGCTGCATGAATGTGGCTTATTGTAGAATGTCCTTTGAGTGCTCAGTTGGAGTAGAAAAGGGCTATATCAGTACCAGTCCATTAACATCACATACACTCTGTACGGACAAAAGTACTGGGTCACCTACATATTACACCTACTGGAGCCTGCCTCACAATCTCCATTCTAGTTCATCTCAAAGGTTGGGTTTAGAGTAGGCCTTTACGGACCTTATTTTGTGCACTGGAGCACACTCATGCTGGAACAGAAAAGACTCTTCCTCAAGCTGTTGTCGCAAAGTTGGAAGCATAGAATTGTCCAAAATTACTTGGTAAGCTGGAGCATTAAAATTTTCCTTCACTGGAACTAAACTACACCAGAAAACAACCCCGTAGCAATATCCCTCCACCTGATTTTACAACTGGCAAAATGTAGCCCGACTCATCCATCAGACCGCCAGATAGAGAAGTGGGATTCATCAGTCCACAGAACATGTTTCCACTGAGTCCAGTTTTGGTGTGCATTACACCATTCCAGCTGACGCTTGGCATCGGGCTTGATGATGTAAAGCTTGCATGCAGCTGCTTGGCCATGAAAACCCATGCCAGTGCACAGTTTTTGTGCTGATGTCCATACCAGAGGAGGTTTGGAACTCTGCAGTTACTGAGTTAGCAGATTTTTATGCACTATGCACCTCAGCACTCAGCAACCCTGCTCTGTAACTTTATGTGGTCTGCCACTTCATAGCTAAAGTTCCTAAATGCTTCCACTTTGCAATGATATCAGCTAAACTTGATCATGGACTGACTTGTTGCAATGGTGACATCCTATTATAGTACCATGCTCTTTGGAACAACCCATTCTTTCACAAATATTTGTAAAGGCAGACTGCATGGCTAGGTGCTTATTTTTATACACCTTTGGCAATGGGATTGAATAAAAATCCTGAATTCCATGATTAAGAGGTGTTGCCCAATATCTTGATGCATGCTCAATCATCCAGGTAAGTAAAACCTCAAAAGTTGATTCTGTTCATCTGGACATAAAGTTTTCCGTGGGAGAAACGTTTCATCACTCATCCAAGTGACTTCTTCAGTCTCAACTGACTGCAGGACTCTCCAACCTTATAAATGCAAATTCTTCTTAGACTGGTGGTTGTTTGATCGATGGTCATGAGAATTTGCATTTATAAGGTTGGAGAGTCCTGCAGTCAGTTGAAACTGAAGAAATCACTTGGATGAGTGATGAAACGTTTCTCCCACGGAAAACTTTATGTCCAGATGAACAGAATCAACTTTTGAGGTGTTGCCTAATACTTTTGTCCATATTGTGCATGTAAACAAATACCGTAGAAGCTTTCAGGCACACAGTATGAAAAGTCCCATGAGCACACCGCAACTTCTTAAACTGATGAGCTAAAGGAATCTGTAGAGCAGAGGGGAACTGCAGAAGTGGTAACTTCTCTCAGTGTTTGCCACTATAAAGAACTTTTTATGTTAAATATATATTTTTTCCTTTTCCATTGTTACTGCTGTGCAGAATATTGATTGATTGACTGGAGCAGCTTCAGAGTCACTGAAACTTCCTTTTCAAAGCTTTTGGCTTTTTTAAAAATAGGACTAAATATTCATGATTTAAATCAACCATCAAAGATGAAATGTTTAACTGTACACCTGAGCTTTAGTATGTATTCAGTGGCAAAATGAGAGTTTGTCTTGTGGATTTTTTGTGGTTTTGAACTAAATCTGAAGCTATCTGTTTCTGCAGCTCTCTGAAAAAGTCATCTTATTATGAATTATGAAGAAATGTGCTTTTTAATCCAGCAGCGGTGCCCTGTCAGAGTGGCTTTTGCAGGCCCCGGGGTTATAGAGGTTGCTTAGCACATAAAGGCACCAGATAAAGCTCAAGCAACACAAAACAGGAATAAAATAGAAAGAAAATTGGGGCTGTACGGTTTTACTGGAAAAGCTGTGGTTTATACCTCATTGAACTCGGGATTGAGCGTCTTCTTTTTCACAGCAGTCTTGTGCTTTGACTTTTTGTTCTCGTCAGGCTTCAGATACCTGCAGGACAGGACAGGGAGGAAAGGAAAGGAGACTTAATACAAGATTTAACAGCGCAAGCCTCTGAGCTTTCTCTGCTCCCATTTTTTTGTGGATGAAGCAGCAAAAAAATCTAAAAAATGCTACACAACCTTGTAGATTGCACAGTGCTCATGTGTTATTTCAACCATCATCAGTAATGGGCAACATTATAAGCAATACTAGGCATCATATAGCCCATTTCTTAGCTGTTATATTGTTCTGTACTCCAGGGGGTGCTGTGGGACTGCCCTACTTTCAGCCACAAAGCTGCATTGCATTGCACACACTAAATTACTACACTATCTGACTTTTAGAGACTCTATATTTTATTAAGGCATTTGTTTCCAGTGGGTAATACAGAGATCCTGTTGTGTCATCCCCTCTAGCAGCAGTCCTCCTCTATCAAGACTGATGCCCCACACACGGTTAGTTAAACAATAAAGTTTCACTCTAGTGTCCATTTGACGAGATTATAGAGGAGAAGACACCTCGCCTCATAGCATTAAGACATTTCCAAAGTCAGCCAACACTCCTGTGCAATACTGCAGTGAAGACCTTCAGTTTAATTTCAAATTCTCATTTTAGGGTTTTTTTTTGAGGAGTATTTGGGAGTCAATACTGCACTACACATGGCTGTGAGTTCATTTGGTATGCTTTGCAATGATGCACTTCCTTCACTATTTCTTCACTATTTATTGTTAAAATGTGGAGTATAATATTTTGCTGTGATTTGTGGCAGTTTGAGAACTCAGCAACAAGTCACTGCTGACTTAACTCATGGGGGCCACAGCCAATGTTTCAGGGTTTCCAGTGGATATCATAGAATAAGACCTGCTGTTCTGTGTGATGATGGTTGTTTACAAATGTCGATACACTTTAAGATGTGAATAAAAGCTGTCATTTGGTCTCCACAGGGACTGTTTACCTGCAAGCAACCAAAAGCACTCCATAACTTCCAGACCTTTGTGGGACAACACAGATCAGATCCGGGTGAACTCAAGAAACAAGCTGATGTGCCAAAGAGGTCTCCCTCATGATTACTGCACAAAAGCTGGAAAAAGAACATGAAACATGGGGGAAATCCATTTTTACTTATGGATCAGATCCAGATTCATTTTATTTTTAACTCATTGTGTGGAAGTCTATGAGGTGTAATGGTTCACACTACATTTACCTAACAACAAAAGGTCTCTGGTTGAATTCCACAAGCACCTCTGTTCACAGAAGGTGGTGTTAGGAAGGGCATCTGGTGTAAAACCTCTGCCAAATAACTGATGTGGATTAATCTGCTGTGATGACCTCAAAACAAGGGAGCAGCCAAAGGTGCATTTTTTTTGTTCACTACTTAGTAGGTATACCAGAACGTCAATGGTGTAGTAGCTTCTCCTGCTCACGAGCCATCACAGTTCACAGGTTACCATAATGTGTAAAGTACAGAAAGAAAGTGACACGTTTTCTTGTCATTGGTTGGCTGTATTGCACAAACTAATGAGACTTAAAATCCACTGAGAAGTCAAGAAGGCTCACAACTGGTCATATCTAGGAAAAATGATTCTTCTTCACCACAAAATGAAAGTGTTTGCGTTCAGCAGTATGATGACTTCATGGTCAGCAGCAACCAGTTATTGCAGATCACGCTGGTGAACCAGGTAAATGCCCTGTTATCGCCTGCCAGGACCCAATGTTACACCTATGGCAAGGCCCTAGTACTTTGACTGGTGCTGACCTACTATAAGCAGTGGAGTAGCAATTCTTGTGAAAATGAAAAAGTGCCCTTAAAATGACAAATTTGACCTTGATCTTGAGCACAGTTTGGGTTAAAACTCATTAGGTGATCAATGTATATCATTTGCTTCACTAAAATCAGAACAATACTGCAGGAGGAGTAGTGGATGGACAGATGGATGGATGGACGGATGGATGGATGGATGGATGGACCCACATCAGTCCTTCAGCTGAATGAGCTAAAAATCAGACCATCACCATAAAAACATACATAGCTGTGATTGCATTTTAGATTGCATTATCCTTAGTTAAGTGTGTGCAACAGACAGGAAACTAAGACTATTTAATGGAATATGCCAAAGAAATTAAACTTCATATTTATTTAAATGAGCTGGGACGCTGCAGTTGTGCTCACAAAATGTAACAATGCAGTTATCAGTTTCAGCTTGAATCCACTGCAGTCAGTGAGTCAGGGGTGGAAACAGAGTGCTGGATGAAAGCATTTGTGTATGTGAATATACAGCCTGCGCGTGCGTGCGTGTGCGTGCATGCGCGTGTGAAGGTTAGACCTTTTTTTTTTTTTCTGTTCTGCTTTCATAAATGATGCAAAAGGCAGCTTGTACTTATCTCAAACCCAGCATAGTGGATGTTGTTTAGTACCTCTGTCCCTTTGGCAAAGAACAGGTTCTGGGGATGTTGCTCATTCTGATGTGGTATATTTCATTGCAATTACAGTAGCTCATCACATCCCTCTCTTCTGTTACGTGCTCACTGGACCCACACAGACTCCAATTTCCCAAGGTAACAAAGAGACTTAAAGGCAGACTAAGTGGGTTATTCCTCACAAGCATACCCCGGAGGGAGTGGGAGCTGAAATTGTTGATGAGGATACTGCACCGAACCTAATCGTTGTCATGTAATGGGACTACTGACCCCTAGGCAAAACAATTTAGGAGTGAAAGTTATGATGCAATTGTGCAGTACAATGATTTTAAATGATATATCCCTGTGTGCGTATGCCGTGATTGTACAGTACTATTATGCTTTTATGAAGCAAGTCTTATAATATACACTACGCTTTACTTCAAAGCTTGATGAAATGCACTTGTCTTTGACTGAATGGCCATTAAGGAGGGCATTTACTCTTGTCACACTCCACCACCTTGTTGACTCATGTGTGTCTGAATTATACTTTCATGCATTTTAAGAACATACTCGACATTACTAGCAAATGAGAGCAAACGACTCTGTTCAGGTGACAGCTGTGACTTGATCCTTCAGATACACGCTCGCAAGAAATCAGCGAGAGGCAGAGAAATCACGCAGCCCTGTTTATGTGACAGATTATACATTTCCTTTATTCTCCTTCACATGAGGCACTCAGTAAATCTATTATCAGCCTCCGTGTCCTTCAAGCTTCAGGGAGATTTTCTCAACCTCAGACAGTTGGAAAATTGTTGCCAGCCCCTCTCCTCTGAAATGAGTTGCGCTTTTGTTCTCAAGGTGTGCACAGCAGAGTCGGAAATTAATTGCACTTTCATTGCTCAGCCAGATGAAAGACTTGGGAAATGTTGGGGTGCGATAAATAAGACTCTCCTTTAAATTGCAGGCGCGCGGCTGGCCTCCCGTGCTGTGTGTGTGTTTTCGGTGCTATTGATAATCGCATGTATTCTGCTAAAGCACCAGCACTGCCAGCTAATCCATTTCAGCACCTTTACAGTGTTCTGTACCTGGAGTTTGGAAGAGAAATGCTCACTCCACAGGTTGCCATTATTTGGAACTTTGGCAGTGTTTAATATGAGCATCCATCACGGTAAAAGCATTCACTACAGCCCTCGCCCAAAGTACTGGAACAGCGAGGCCAATTAATTAGCTTTTGCTGAAAACATTTGTATGTGAGATCAAAAGATGAATATGAGAAGAGAGATCAGAGTTTCACCTTTTATTTCTTTGTATTTGCGTCTAGATTGTTTATATGTCCCCTGGCTTACAACTGGGAGGAGACACAAGCTAGTGTACTCCTAGCACCCCGGTCCCAAGCCCAGATAAATGGGAGGCTGTGTCAGGAAGGGATACCATTGTAAAATCTGTGCCAGATCACATATGCAGATTTGTCTGCTGTGGCAGTCTTTTGGGAAAAAACATGGAGAAGCTGGAAGTACCTCTTCATTCGCATCTAGACACGGTATTATAAGCAGCATGACATTTGACATCAGTCCACCCAGTTTTTCAAGTGAGCGTGAGTATATGAACAATGTTTTCAACGAAATCAAAGTGTCCCCCATAGTTTAGTGGTTCTATTCCAGGCTCTGCCTTTCAAGGCTTTTTCCACAGCATCTCTTAGGTTTTGGTCAGTCCAAGTTCTTCCACACCTCCCCCTGATGAAATCCTTTGTTGAGGTGGCAGTGTGCTCTGCATCATTGTTTTGCTGCATAATAAAATTCCTCTTGATTAGTTTGGATGAATTTCTCCGTAAATTCCTGGACAACACGTTTCTACAGACTTCTACATTTATTCTGCTGCTACCATTGTGAGTTGCATCATCAATAAAAATGACTTAGCCTTTCACAGAAACAGCCATGCAAGCCCAAGCCATGACGCAGCCTTCACCATGCTTCACAGATGAGCTTGTATGATAGGATGATTGGTAGAGGTCCATCGTTGTCTCATCAGTCAATAAAACTTTGTTCATCAACTGTTGTGGCTTCTCTCTGTACTCCTCTGTAAATTCCAGCCTGGCTTTCTGATTTTTACTGCTGATGAATGGTTTGCATCTTGCAGTATGGTCTCTATATTGTTGTTCTCTAAGTTACCTTTGAATAGATGTTTCCACCCCTGCTCTTTGGAGGTTGCTGGTCTTTTTATGGACTGTTGTTTCAGGGGTTTTTTCTCCACTGTTGTCACCGTTTTTCTATCAGGTTGATGTTGTTTTCCTTGGATAACTGGTTCGATGCCTTTTGCTCAGTACATTCCAAATTGTTGTTCTGGCTATGCCCACTGTTCTTGACTTTCCTCCTGTTCTCGGTTTCAGAATGGCATGCTTTTCTCCCACAGGCAGCTCTCTGGTCTCATCATGCTGGTCTAGCCTTTTTAACTACATATACAGTCTTCACAGGTGAAAGCCAAAGCTTAAATACAGTAGACATCCAGGGCTACTTAATCATCAAACAACCAATCTTATGACACACAGGTGTGTGTCATAAGATTGAAACACCTGTCACTAGTTATGTTCCAATACTTTTGCTCACTTGAAAAACTGGGTCTTTTGATACAAAATCTGTTGTGTTCTATGTTGTTAAACATAATTAGATGTAAATACCAGGGAATAAAAGCTTTAACTCTGATATCTTTTCTCATATTTTCTTTTAAGCTCACACACAAATGACTTCAGTGTACAACAAAAACTAATTAATTAGCCTTGGTTTCCAACACTTCTGGAGGGGACTGTATATGACAGCAAATAAAAGAAAAGTATGATAGTGTCATGGCTCCCTGTCCTCCAGGGTCAGATCTGTCTTCTCTCTCTTCCTTGTTCTCCTCTGTCTGGTGTCTGGTTGGGCAATGATTGAGGAATGTAAGCAGCCAACACAATAAAGTCTGTGATTCAGGACCTGAACAGCAACCTAATTTCCAAAGACATGTGCTTTAATTTCCAGGTGTGGGTGTGCCTGGGGTGGAGCTGTGGCTGCACACCTGCTGCTCACATCTCATCATCGGCTGCATTCAAGCCAAGGAGTCCTCTCCATGCTCCGCTGGAATGATAGCAACCGTTATGTGTCGTAAGCCCGGCCAAGTCTGCTGAAGTAAGTCCTGTCTTATGCCACTGAAGCCTATTAACGTTTCTTCTCTGCTGCCTCTCCTAGAAGCTCACAGAACCCCACCTGGACTCACTGACGGTCACCTGCCTGACCCACTCTCACTAACTGAAACTAAGGACTTTGTCAAACACTCTGCAAGGAACCCTGCCACGCTCTCTCTAACTCACTCACACAGTACTGGAAACCTTTGGAATTCCTTATTCCTGAGGATCTTGGACTTTTTGGATGGTGACCCGGCTAACCACAATCCCTCTTGGACTTTGTATTCACTTCTGTGTTCATTAAACCACTCAAAACTAAACTGTCTGTGTCTGTCTGCTTTTGGGTCTGCCTCACAAACTCTGAGAAATAGGCCCACTTTGAGGAGGATGATGAGAGAATGCATGACGCGTGCAAGATGTCTTAATAAGTAAAAGAAATTTGCCATGAAATTTGAGGACAGTATTCATAAAGTTTGGGGGTCTGTGATTAACAGTGTTGAACCTTTTCTCCTATGCAATCAGAAGGTCAGATTTTAACCGCTGACATCCATGAAATTGTTTGAGAATACTGCGAAGTGTCCACAACAGACTTGGTTTCATTCCAGCGTCCTCAAGACTGAAATAGAGATCAGTTCATTTTAATTCAAACTATGAATGTTGTGATTATTTTTCTTTTCCTTTAATTCAATGTTTGGACACAGTGTTCAGAATTAAATTGCTCAATAACTAATGTAAAATAAATTACTGCATGTACTGTCAATGAAGGGGAAAATAGCTATGAAATTATGAAGTAATTCAAGAAAATAGTTCAAATGTTTAATTGCTGCTTAATTTTCAATAATAACCGAGCTGTACGTTAGTTTTATGTCAATCAAGCAGTGTTCATTTTCCCAAAATGCATTTTTTTCCCTTTCTTAAAATGACTTTTCTCTTCATTTAATGATTTTGCTTTTATAACAAAGCACTGGTATACAATTTTCTTTTGCAGTGATCTAAATTTTGGAGGAGAAAAATGGCATAAGTGGCTTCCCTGTGGAGATCTTGCTATGAAAGTGCTATAAAATAAAATCACTAGAAAAAGAAGCAGAATAAAAATCTATTTTCTGTTAATGAGCAGAAGTGCTTTGCCATCCGATTGCACAGAAATGCCTTAACATCTTGGGGTCCAGCTTGTCAGATTTGAGAAGATCACTCAGTTATTTAGATAAAATAAAACATGTAGAAGACCTCCTTCCCCTGACTTTTGGGAAATAGGGATTAGATTTAGATTTCATATGAATGAGGTTTCATGAATAGTCACTCTAAATTGTGCTATTTAGAATAGTGGGCAATTTGTGCCTCCATATTGTACAGTATATTAAAAAAAACTTAAATCACTTTTACACTGAAGAATCTCTCTTCTTGTCTAATCTAAATTTGATCACATACACTATTTTTCAGTTTAGTTTCCATATTTCTCATAAAACCACCACGGAAGGATTTGAAGTAACAAAATGATTGTGCTGCCCGGATCCTAATCATACTGCCAGAGTCATAAAGACCTTCAGCAACAAGAACATGAAGTCCTGGAGCTGATGAAGTGGGCACCTTAGAGCCCTGAACTGAACATCATGAAGTCAGTCAGTCTTGGATTATAGAGAGACAAGAGACACTGAAAGAGCTTTTTCACCAAGGCAGGGCTGCTCCTGTTCTGGCTTGAAAACCTAATTTTGAACTGCTCTATTTATGCCCACATGAAAAAGGAAGAACTTTATGTAATAATGTGGTAATAACATTGTCATAATGGTGTAATATGTATACAAAGATAAAAATTACAAGTAAGTAACACCATAAGGGCACCAAAGTATTAACTAGTTATTAGTTCAGTATGAATGTTTATCAGTAATCATATCTGGGGTCACAAGGACACACATGGTAATAATGAGGAATTATATTTAAAACTACAAATAGGGCAAACTAAGTATATTATAGCATAATATAGTAATATATTGGTAACAATATATTTACGCACATTAATTACACAGTCAAAGTATATTTGTGCAATATTTGGATTAAACAAATGAATATGGTGACATTAACCTGATAAAATTATTTTTCATATAAGAGGGTAATATCACAAGAAACGTCAGAATTTTTAGTGCTTAAATTAATCCTCCCTTTTGTTCCTTAAGTTTCAGGTAATAATGTGAACATTTATTGTTTCTTCTGGGATTTTTAAACTTCTACCACTTTGTGGTAGTTTCTGTGTAATTACCATCGGTCAGAGCAAAATTTTGCTGTATTCCCTCATAAGCTCCTTAATGCTACCATAATTACAATTTGTTACTATGGCCAGTTTTGCCAACTGGGGATCAGACCCCCAGGGCCTTAGCTGTTAGCTGCTGCCAGATTGATACAGCAATTAAATTAAATTCAATTTTATTTATATAGCGCCAATTCACAGCCAAAGTCACCTCAAAGCGCTTTACTATGTAAGGTAAAGACCCTACAGTATTAGAGAGAAAACCCCAACAATCAGACAGTCCCCTACAAGCAAGCCCTTAGTGACTGTGGGAAGGAAGAACTCCCTTTTAACAGGAAGAGACCTCCGGCAGGACCAGGCTCAGGGAGGGCCAGCCATCTGCCTCCGCTGGTTGGGGGTGGGAGGGGAAAGAGCAAAGAGAAAGGAAAGCAAAGAGAAACACAGACTATGGGAGACAGAAGACAACATTTAATGACAGGCAGCAGTAGCAAATAAATGCATGAGGAGAGAAAAGAGATGGGTGAAGAAGAAATGCTGAGCACATCATAAGAAGCCCCCAGCAGCCTAAGCCTGTTGCAACATAACTAAGCCCTAACTTTATCAAAAAGGAAAGTTTTAAGCCTAATCTTAACTGTAGAGAGGGTGTCTGTCTCCTGAATACAAACTGGGAGCTGGTTCCACAGGAGAGGGGCCTGATAGTTAATGGCTCTGCCTCCCATTCTTCTTTTAAAACTTTAGTAACCACAAGTAGGCCTGCACTCTGAGAGAGAAGTGCTCGGGACCACTACAGCCCTTCCTGCAGGTGGTGGGCCCAAAGGAAGACAGATCCATATTGTTGAACTTTTGAACTATCCCAGGCTCTATGAGCTAAGGACTGGCCACCAGGAATTATCCCTCTAGCCCCAGGGTGGGGCCAGGTAACCCTGTCCCAGGCAGGGTAAACTGGTTTCTCTGTCTTCTCTTCAGCATAAGGGTTTTTCCAAATGGCTGTTCATCTGGCCCTAGACCCAAGACCAATTTGTCTTGGGAGACCATCCCAAGGGGTAAAATACCTGTGACAACATAACTCCTGGGATCACTGGGGCACATAAACCCCTTCACAACACTAAGGTAGCAAATCATGTAGAGGAATCACCACCCATAAGGTGATTCTGACATAGAGATTGAGCTACTATTTCTCCATATTAAAAGGGGCCAGTTGAGGTGTTTTGGACATCTGAACAAGGTGCTTCCTAGATGACTCCAAGGTGAAGTGTTTTGGGAATCTCCCACTGGGGAGAGGCCCCGGGGCAGACTCAGAACATGTTGGATGGATTATAACTCTTGGGAATGCTTTTTTAAACCAAATATTGCACTGATAAAATCCTTTTTATAGCAGGTACCATGTTTTTTAATGTTAGAAAAAAATGAAAAAGTAAAAAAAAAACAAAAACTACAAAGTGAATAATCTTAAACATAAGCAGTTCCCCTCCGGGATCAATAAAGTATTCTGATTCCGACATCGCTGTTGACTATCTTTGCACAGCAACCATAATTGGCTGATGCTGCTCTGTTGAATTGAAGTAAATATTTCCAATAAGTTGCTAAAACTTTGAAGGAAAACAACACTCTCTGCCACTGTGCCATTAAAACCAAAACTTTTATGATTAAATAGCAGTATAGGCCAGCCTAACTCTACTAAATTCACATAGAAACTTTGTCAAGTTCTCCAAGATGCTCCTGCCAAGTACTTCAAAAACTCTTCACACGAACTGAAGACCACTGATCTCATTTAGTGCTTCTTTTCTGTTTCCTAAACTCTTTGATTAAACTGATTAAAATCTAAAGTTTCTCAGGTTAGACACTCAAACTCCTGCACAGCACTTTGTAAATTCTGGCTTATCCCGACTTGGGTCTAATTTTCATATCCCTGTCTGTTGTTATTGCTTTTATTAACACAGCACTGCACAGAGCAATCCTGATATTTGGAACAGGATGACACTGATACACAGAAGTCTGTCAGGTCACAAAACACAAGCAGTAAGATGATCAGATAGGTTGATGCAAACACCTATCCATGTTGCCTAAACAACCTAATTTAGGACTAAAACTGAAAGTAAGTTTTTTCATACGTTTGTAATAATCCTTCATTGCAGAAGAAATCTGTGCATACACATAGCTACACTAAGCACAGTAAGTCAACCTGAAGCATGAAGTCACTTTTAGTGATAGTATAATTCCCACAACCACTGGGTGATGTACATACATTTTGCCTTTGATTAACCTGGACCACCTGTCTGAGTTTTGAGCTTTTAAAAGCCCTAATTATCCTTTTTGCTTGATTGGGGTTTTTAACCTTATTAGATTTGGTCCCAGGAGATGGTATAACAGCCCTAGTTTCTTTCTGGATGTGCCTGCAAGTGTTTGCATACTGACGTTTTGACGTAGGGATCAGAGAAGCCGTTGGCATCCATGGCGGCGAGGTGAGCACAGCGTATGATGCCCACTACTAGGCAAGATTTCTGGGTGTTGTACTTCAGCGAAATCATGATTCGGCCACGTTCCTCCAAAGACTTGTCTTCTGTCTTGACCTGTTGGGTAGAAATGAACAGAACAGCCATTAGAACACAGTCTCCTTACAAAGACTATGACATGCTAATATTTATATGCCAACAGAGCTTTCCTGCAGCCCATTATCATCATACAATGTATCAAACCCGTCAATCATAATAATTAATGGAGACAAGAACATCAGTGATTATTCTTAAAAATAGTTGCACAATAGAGTCAAGCGGCAACTTCCAGAGCTAACACCACTGAAGCCAATTCAGAATGCCAATAGAGCAGCCCCATGAATGGGAACTTGAGGTTTGGTCCAAAGGCAACAATCCTCATAGACTCCCATGTTAATATGCTCAACTTCACAACAGAAAAAAAAACATATTTACAGCCTGGTACAAAAACAATTTTGGTCTCTATGAACAGGTTCCCCCTCATGCCAACTCAGCAACTGTAAAGGGCATAAACTTTTAACCCTGTCAAAATGCATCTTTTTAAACTGTGTTAAGGTTAAGGTTAAGGTTGTGGCAATTTTGACTGGCAGGTAGATATCAACAGCAGTGACTGTATTAGCTACCTATATGCTATGCTTTTCTATATGATATGCTACACAGCCCTAGTAAAATGCCAAGTTTTTTCTAAAAAACGAGATCACCATAAATAATTTCAAAACTTTTTCCACCTTTAATGTGACCTATAACCTGTACAATTCAATTGAAATAGAAACCAATCTGTACAAAAATATGTACAAGAAGCTGGTGGTATAAGTGTGAAAACCTTAAAACTAATACTCTGTTGAAGAACATTTTGTTTTAGTTACAGCATTCAGTCTTTTTGGGTAAACACCTGCTATCAATTAAAGTGGCTCTGATTAACTCAAATAGAGCTCAGTTGCCCCAGTAGGATTTTCCTGCTCATCACTCAGCTGCATCCTGCAGCAAAAGTCATGGTTCACAGAGAACTGAAAAAGTGTCACAAGGATCTTATTGTTCAAAGGTATCAGTCAGGAGAAGGGTACAAAAATTTTCCACGGCATTACAAAAACCATGGAACACAGTGAAGACAATCATCAAGAAGTGGAGAAAATATGGAACCGCAGAGAGGTTACCGAGAACTGGACGTCCCTCCAAAACTAAGGAAAAGAAGAGACGAAAACTGGTCAGGAAGGCTGCCAAGAGGCCTACAGCATCACTGCCCGAATTTCTGGCAAGCACTGGTTGTGTTGTACGTCCGACAACAATCTCCCACGTTCTCCATATTTCTGGACTATGGGGTTGGGCTGCAAAACAGAAGCCTTTTCTTACAAAGAAAAACATCCAGCCCCAGCTAAAATTAGCAACACACAAACAAAACAAAACATCAGGTCCTCCAAAAGCATGAGAAAATGTGTTATGGTCTAATGAAACCAAGGCTGACCTTTTTGGCCACAGTTCTAAAAGGTATGTTTGGTGCAAAAACATACCTTTATACCCACATACTCTGTGGATATGGTGCCACCACCATACCCACAGAGAAGCAGGGTGGTGGCAGCATCATGCTTTGAGGTTGTTTTTCCTGAGCTGGAACTCGGGCTTTAGTCAAGATAGAAAGACTTACAAACAGTTCCAAATACCAGTCAGTTTTGGCTCAAAACCAGCATGACAATGACCTTAAGCATACATCTAAATCAATCAAAGAATGGCTTCACCAGAAGAAAATTAAAGTTTTGGAATGGCCACGCCAGAGAGCCCAGACCTAAATCCAATTGAAACCTGACCTGTGACCTGCTGCGCAGAAGAGATGCCCTCGTAATCTGACAGATTTAGAGAACTTTTGCAAGGAAGTGTGGGCAAATGCCAAGTCAAGATGTGTCGTGCCGAGAGACTCCTACCTAAAAGGACTGAATGCAGAAATTAAAGCAAAAAGTGTTTAAACAAAGTATCAGTTTTAGGGTGTCCATACCTATGCTATCAGCTTAAAGTTTGGAAATGATTTATCGTATTCTCATTTATTTTAACATTAGAAAAACCTGGTATTTTAACAGGGATGTGTAGACTTTCTATAATCACTGTACCGTTCATAGATCAGTAAATGGTCAGGTTCAAAAGGACTGGACTGAGAAGGAGTGAAAAAGCAGCCAATGTCCAAAGAAAAACTTCAGAAAGCCTGGAGAAAGATTATTTATTACCACTTTAAAAAAATTACGAGTCTGGCTCATTAGAAGCAAAATATAAAGAAACAAGGGGTGGCTCAAAGTTTTTGCACAGTACTGTATGTTGCTTATCTATTGCCATTTCTGAAGTGCATTTCTCAATTACCCTGAATTTATTGAAAAAAGAAAATTAAATTCCTTGGCATTTTCCTCTCTCGTTGCCTCTTGAATCACACCCCTACACTCAAATCACCTAAACCTCCAGCTTGGTGCTTTGGGCAGACTGTAATGGAAAATAAATAAAGATTTTTCTGAGGTTTGACTAAGAAATTCCACGTCATAAGGCAATCTGTCCTTTCATATTTTGATAAGGCACTAGCAGCTCCCATTTCTTTGAGATGTACTTTCACCTCACTGCTTTCAGCTGTACTGCTGCATAGCTCCTTGTATAAATGCAGTGAAATATTACCTCATCTTGACCAGTAGAGGAGTGGGAGGAGAGGTCCTTTTTTTAAATTTTACCTTCATCTATTCTTGGCTTCCCTTCATTCTTTGTAGGCAGGTTTTCTGCCTTTGTTAGGAAAAAGCTGGATGTGCAAAGTTTACATCAGCTACAGTCTTCGCTGTCTAGACAAAGACGTGCCTTGGCACCTTGAAAATCAGCCAAACACTGATTGGCTGATTGATCCCATCTCCGTTGTAGATGATGAGTTAATGGTCTCATCAAAATTAATTTTCTGTGTTCTTAGAGACAAGAAAAACACTAGAACTGACACATGACCTGTGTGCTAAAAGTTTCTAAACAAGACACCTCACTTTTTCATAATGAGCACCTACATATTTGCCTTTGTTTAGTTTTTAATTGAATCTTTACTTTTTTAATTCTATATTTAATCAGGAAGTCTCACAGGCTGCTGCATTAGTCGTGCCGGATAATATCAGCCCTGCTGACACTATTGTCACTGCATCAATCATAATCATAGGTGGTACACAACTTGTTAACTTGTTAAATTCCCTTAAGGTACAGTCCAAATGTGATGACATGCCTCAGAAATACTAGCAAAACAAGAGATTTTCTTTCTCACAATATGAAAGAGAGACTAACAAACACAGTGAGCACAGCCTAGTCATTGAAACAGTATCACTGTATGATTGGAAAACCTGGCCACCAAGAGAAGACAGGAGGCTCGCAATGTGCTCTGCAAGCTGCTTGCAGAGATCCACTTTCTCATCGTGTGAATCGAATACTCTGAAAAAGAGCAAGAACTGTTTCACAAATTCTTCCCACTATGCTACATTCATGTAAGTCCAGAATATTTTCCAGCACTCAAATCCAGGACTTCCCTTCATCTTGGGGGAGGGCAACACACAAAAAGCACGTGATGTGCTTGCCATAGTCTAAGATAGCGTGTTCTATGCTGATTCATTACTTTGTGTATGGGAATTTAGAAAAACATGCAAATTAAAACACACAGGAAAGGTGTTCTGGACAACCTTGAGTTACTTTTGTTTTCCTGAACTTATCTGCAGTGTTGATATCATTACGCAAATAAAGCTACACCTTTTTAAAGCATAAATTCATGACTTTACTTATTTACACCCCACAGAAACTAATTTCCTACATTGCTTGGTAAAAAATTACCTGAGATGCATTGCTACACAAATGTTTGGTAAAGGGAATCTATTATTATCATGAAACGTCAGCAAGAGGACCCAAAAGCAGACTGCATAAATTGAGAAACACACCTTTATTAGGTTGCTGTAAAAGCCTAAAATAAAATATCCAAACCCATTACTAAAACAATTAAATCCAGAGAACATGGCCCCAAAAAACCCCCACAATAGGAGGTAAGCAGATGCCAGAACAAAGATTAAGGGAAGACAGGACTATATATAACTAAGTGGTGATTAGAGAAGAGGAGACAGCTGGAGCAAACTAGACATCAATAGGCAATAGAGACAATCAGACAGGAGAGGATGCAAAACTCAAAAAGACAACTGCCAAAATAAAACAGGAAACAACCATAAAGGAAACATGAACCTAATAGATGGGAGAACACAGAAAAGCTGAGGGAAACACCACGGGAACCAAATAAACTCCATAAACTCCTGATACTTAGGAGTAAGTTCAAATCTCAACAATAAAAGAAATAATAAACAAAGAAATTAAATAAGAGTATAAGAATAAGAATATCTGTTAATAAACAAGAATTCAAGACATTCAGAATCTCAAAACCCTTGGACAGTCTAGAGACCATGACAGTTATGCTCATTGCCAGCTACATATTTTATTCTTGGACTCTCGTAGAGCAGCTTTGCTATTCACTGTTCAGAACAATCGTTGTTTATGTTTTATTGGGCCTCGGTGCAGCCCTTCATTTCATGTGCTGTCTGAAACATGTGATTTTAGCACCTTTTCTGTTAAGTCAACTATCATCTGATTGGATGCCCCTCATAAACATAAGATCTGAACAGTAACTACATAGGGCTGCTGAACTTATGGCTACAGTAGTGTACATGGTACCTATTATATTAGGGATATACCCTCTATCTCATATTACATCATTAAGATCTAAGAGTACAAAAAAGATTGTGATTTAGAGCAGTGTGAAGAGTGGCCTTTTTAAAGCAGAGATTTATATATAAAAACCAACCAATGGAAAAGCCTACAGGCAGCCACTTAACAAAAGCATACAGAGAAGAGTGATCTACACAGTTGCCAAAGACAGTAATAAAACTTAAAGCACAGCGGAGGACAGTATCTAACCTCTTTATGTGCTGGTCAGGTGCATTCATAAAGAGCAGATCACCATAATCCAATACAGTATAAGAATAATAGCAAAAATCAAGTGTGTCCTCACCTGGAGAAAGAAAAACAAGATTTATTCCTAAAAAACAAACTTATGTTTTCAGTTTCAGTTTGGACATAAGCCTTTCAAGGTTTTAAATGACAATTTCTGATCTATAATAATGCCTGAATGCTTATATGTTGTGACCATTTCTGTTTCAGCCCTTGAGGAGTTTTGATCTCAGGAAGATTAGCTGGAACTTGGATTTCATGGGATTTGAGTTAAATGGGACTGACCCACATCAAAGGCAGACTATGGGGATTTGAGGATTTGTAACTGTGTCGTCTGCATAGAACTGCAAAACAGTATTTGATAAGTATCACAAAGACTATTTATAAATGGAGAAGAGCAGAGGTCCTAATGTGGAGCCCTGTGGAACTCCTTTGCATACAGGGGAGAAAAGACTAAGAAGACCCAGCAGAGTGGATGCACTTTCTTCTAGCTGAGAAGCCATTTGAAAAAGATGAACAATCTGCTTATCCATGAGTCAATCGCTTCTTGCTCAGTTATATTACTGGTGAAGTAGACCACTGCATTTGCCAGGGATTCCTTAAAATTTTTTAATTGCACCTATTTTTTAAAGTTTTTATTGCCTTACAGAGCAAAAGTTCTCTAAAGAGAAAAATCCATACTTGAGCATATATGAAAATGACAGAAATGCAGCTCAGGCCCCTGAAGAGCTATCACATTTTGTTTTTCATTTCTATGTCCAGTGGCTTAGAAATGCAATTTGCCAGCAACACTTCCACAGTTGCTGATTATGTGAGTAATTCACTGGGTTTTCCTTTACCTCAGCACTTATTTTTAACCACCCATACAGGATAAGGCCACCCATATCAACAGAGCAAAGGCAGAGAACTTTAAGCTAATCAAGAGCTACTTGAAAGTGCATGGACCAGTGAAAATGTAAGCATTAGGACCGCAAGTTATTTCAGTTTGGGTTGGGCCATTTCAAATTGATATTCATTAGATTTTTCTTTCTCAATGCTCCTCTCTCAATTATGAAAAGCTGCCAGCTACGTCATGCTGCGGGTAAACTGGGAAGCTAAATCAAGAAATGAAGCTTTTTTTGGTACTTTGTCACGTCAAAATGTAAAATGTCAAATGTTAATTTGCAATAATATATTACAACATGACTTTGGAATATTGATCACTCATCTACATTCTATTTAAATGTTAACATTCATAAATGTGACAAACATTATTAGGAGGATAAGTTATTTAAGTTCTGTTTTAGGTGTTGCAGAGAATAACAGCTGATAAGCCCTTCTCTGTGTGTTCATCTGCTGATACTGCCTTGTAGCTCCGGCAGGGGAAATCTCCTTAACGCAATACAGACAAGTGAATGCAAAATATGCACTTGCATTTATATAGCACTTTTTCTAGTCCACTCAATGTGCTTTAGATTACAAGTCACATATAACCATACATTCATACAGTGCTTTATTCTGTACCCTAAGGACTTTATCTACCACACATCCAGGGCCAATTTAAAATCACCAGTTAATCTAACATCTTTGGACTGTGTGAGGAAGCTGGAGCATGTAAACCTCACATAGATACAGGGACAACTTGTAAACTCTACACAGGAAGACCTAAGCCAAATAAGAGATTTGAACCTGGATCTTTCTAACTGTGAGGCGACACTGTTAACCACTGCTCCACCACAGCAGCCAAACTTACACTATTCCCCTTCTTAAAGTATTTACGGTGCACAAGGCAGTTTAAAAAAATCAAGTGCAATATAGGCAGCTTTGTGTATCTGGTGTGTTTTTCTTTACCTCATGACAAGGTCTGCGTGTGGTGCCTAGGTGTGAGTGAATGAGTGCATACTAACTGGCATGTTCAGGTACCTAGCTGTGATTGGCATGGCAACACACACCTTGTGGATGATTGGCCCCAGCCTGATGACAAAAAGCCAGAGCAGAGGATTCTTTCACCTTCCCAGATTCCTACCAACTACACCTGTGTTCATCTGTAGCTTTTGTCATGTGCTTTGAGTTTAATTTCCATGGAGATAATGGGGATGAGCTACCTTTTATTTTGCTGTTATTTAGTTTATTTCATGCGGTTAGGTTAGCTTGGCTGTATTTTTTCCAACAGATATGTTGGTTTGCCTTCATCTGTCTCACTGTTATTTTCAGCTTCTGCATTTGTCAATCTGTTAAATATATGTAACGCTATATGGACAGAAGTATTGGGCAACCTACACCGTAAACCTACAGAACTTCTTATGACATCCCATTCTAAATCCATAGGCATTAATGATGAGTCCAGAACCGCATTTGTGAAGTCAGACTCTGAAGCTGGACAAAACGGCTTGGCTCAGAGTCTCCATTCTAGTGCATCTCAAAGGTGTTGGATGGGGTTGAGGTCAGGGCTCTGTGTGGGTCAGCCAAGTTCTTCTACGCCGAAGTCACCAAACCATGCCTTTATGGATCTTCCTTTGTGCACTGAGACATAGTCATGCTGGAACAGAAAAGGGCCTTCCCCAAACTGTTCCCACAAGGAAGGAAGCATAGAATAGTCCACAATGTCTTAATAAACTGAAGCATTAAGATTTCCCTTCACTGGAAATCAGGAACCCTATAGCATTATCCCTCCTCTACCAAAGTTTATAGTTTGCACAATGCAGTCAGGCAGGTAAAGTACTCCTGGCATTTGTCAAACCCAGACTGCCAGATAGAGAAGTGTGATTTGTCTCTTCGCAGAACATGTTTCCATTGCTCTAGAGTTTAGTGGCGGCATGTTTCACACCACTCCATCTGATGCTGAGATAAGGCTTGCATGCAGCTACTCGGCAATGGAAACCCATGCCGTGGAGATCCCAGCACAGTTTTTGCACTGATGTTAATGCAGGAGGAGGTCTGGAACTCTGTAGTTATTTATTCAGCAGAGCATTGGCATCTTTTATGCAGCATTGCGTAACCTACAGTTGATCGATGAATAGCTAGGAGGGAAGACTTTTAACTAACTGACTTACAGTACGAGTTTCACAAATGTTTGTAAAGGCAGACTGTATGGCAAGGTGCTTGATTTTATGCACCTGTGGCAATAGGACTGAATGACATACCTGAACTCAATGATTAAGAGGTGTGGCCCAATACTTTTTTGCATTTAGTGTGTAAGTGACAGACAGCAGGAGCAGAGAGCAGTAGGAGATGGTATTGTGGAGTAGTCTGAAAGAAATCATTTGTTTTTGAATGTGAATAAGACCAGAGAGATGGTGCTAGCCCTTATAAGGAACAGGATAGCTACGAGGTCCATGCCCATCCTGGAACAGGATGTTGATGCGATGGAGGAGTACAAGTACCCAGGCGGCCACACTGACAACAGGCTGAACTGGAAGACCAGCCCAGAGGCTGTATATGAGAAGGGGATGAGCAGGCTCAGTTGAGATCCTTTAACATGTGCCACAAAATGTTGAAGAGTCTGTTGCGGAGAGCACAGTGTACTTTACTGTGATCTGTTGTGGGAGCTGCGTCAGAGCTGAAGACACGAACAGACTGAATAAACTGATCAGGAAGGCTGGCTCTGTGATTGTCTGCAAACTGGAAGCTTTTGAAGCTGTGGTAGAGAGGAGGTCGCTGTTATCCACAAAACTGTTATCCATCACGGATAATTCCGGCTGCCTTTTGCACCGCTTCCTGGACAGCACTTTCTCTGATTGACTGATCACAGACAGACGCATTCAGCACCACAGCCACAAGGAAGGATTCAGGAAATCATTCATGGTAGAGTGAAAGCTTTTGGAATACTTTTATTATTCAACTGCTG
>VUQH01024332.1:3156-15840 GCA_015106775.1 Etroplus canarensis
CAGTGAAAGGTGGTACATGTATCTTATTTTATCCTTTATGTATGTGAATAAATCGGAATTCTCCAGAAGGCAAATAAAGTACTGTAGCCCTTTTTATTTCATTTTTAGTCTTCCACAATTTTTTTTTCTAATAAGAACTGGACTTATGACTATGGCAACTACCACTGTTGCTGATTTTTAAGACTGGCAGGGATAGTTTTTACATTACATTTTTTTCTGTTTTCTTTTTCCTGGTTTACTCAAATTGCATTGCCTTCTACATATAGCATTATCTTCTGCCCATCTTCATTATCTTCTACCCAAGTGAGCTGTAGTGCCTAAGCTTTTCATAGTACATTTTCCCCCCTCACATTTCTTGCATAGTTAATATTAAACCCTCTTTCCAAATAAGAGCCTCCAGGGAGCCTGAGTTATCTGTAGTACATAATGCCAGTAAAACACAGAAAAATCTTGCTAAAAAAGCAACAAGGCGAGTAAAAGATCTTTTAAATGACCATGATCTTTGGAACCTAAAACAATGCTGCATAAAAATAGATGATGCTGTAAATCGCTCCATGAGTTCAGGCACATTTCTGAAAACCATTGTCAATGAAGATAGTTTCTCTGTACATTCACAAATGCAGGTTAAAACTCTATCACATAAAGAGAAACATATCAAGGTCCAGCTCTTTCATACATATATATATATATATATATATATATATATATATATATATATACAAACAAAGCCCTGAACTGATGAGCAGCTAAAATCTTATATTATCCAAAAAAGAGAGACAATTTCGCTTTCAGAACTACAACAGCTGAGCTTTTCACTTCCCAAATGTCAGGTTGTTTCTAAAAGAAAAGATAATGTAACACAGTTGTGAACATGTCCCTGCTCCAACTCATCACATTTTTTCTGACACAGATTCAAGCACATAGACTTGGGTAGGCCAACCTCATATATTAACATACATGTTGTTGACTGATTGAAAAAACTGTCTTAGAATACATTCACACTGAACAAAGCCTGAAACCATTTTTTTGGTTTTGATTTGTTTTTTAGTTTCAATGTATTTGCTGTTAATCAGCCACCCCTGGCCATTGCTGTGTTGTGTTTCCTTACTGTTTGATGGGCCTGGCTGGTGTTGTGTCGGCCATATCATTCACCTTCCTCTTAGAAAGTTTTATGTTGAAAGAACTCTGCCTTCACAGTCTTGGACTGCAGCTCACACCTAGAGTGCTCTTTTTAAAAACCAGAACCTGCAGCTGGTGGCAAACTGATTCATGTTCCACAGCATTCAGTTCAGATATGAAGCACATATGAAGGCTGAACATGACCAGCTGCAGTCCAAGGTGGTAGAGCTGAAAGTCCAGCTGCAGGGCATGAGAGTGACTGATTGCACTGTTCACTTATTTATTGTTACAAAGGTCTGAGCAATTAAAATATTTGCAGAGGAAGAGCTACATATAATATTATTTCATAACTAATTTGGGAAAGTGTGGGTGTAGTTTTTTTTAGCACTTTAATGCATCAAATTGAAAATGAAAATATTTTAAATGTGCAGCATTAAATTATATGTAATAAAATTCTTAGTTTTTCATTTGGTATGTTTTTATTGTATTCAGTTAAATATAGTTTCAATTATATTTTTGTTTACGTTGTTCACAACTGCCCCAACTTCTTTGAAAATGAGGTTGTGTTCTCATCTTTAGATACGAGAACTAACACCATTTTGGGAGGCCAAGCTAAACGAAAGGAATACTAACTGCATGCTGAGCTAATATATACTGCCTCGTGTCAAGTTGCGTAAATCACAGGGGTAATCATTAAGATGGTAGAAGTATTACACTGTGTTCTCTGTGATTATGCTCTAAAAACAAATGATGTGTCGGATGTATTAATATGGTCCAGTGGTGTTTTTAGTTCAGGAGGGGGTGAGAGAAAGAGAGAGAGAGAGAAAGAGGAAAAAACAACCTGCAGCTCAGTCCTTTGATCATCAGTGATGCTGAGTGTAGTGATTTGCTGCACCCACAAACCCTTTGAAGGCACCCCTACTGAAGCAATGGGCCTGGTCAGTCCTTTGAGCTTCACTTATTTATTATTATTCTTCTCTCTGCATACATGCAAGTCAATACTCATGATTTATTAGATTTAGGGCAAACACTTAAAAAGTAATTTCAAAAGATTCAAAGTTATCAGGCAGATTTTTTTAACATACTGTTGTTCACATACTTGAGTCAGTCGACACAAGTGTAAAACCTCAAATATAGTTTTAGTAACAAAGTATTGTGTCAATAACTGAATGACAGCTGCGTCAAATACAGATGTATAAGTTCCAGTTTGCTAAAATGTGAACATTTGCAATTTTTCTCAACCTTAAAAAAAGTGTAGTGTTTAGTTCAGCCAGGGCATGAAGTCAGGATCAGCTGAGATTTCAGCAGATTCAGCTGATCTTGGCGCCAGTTCACATCAGCTGATGTCTGATAACCCTTAAATGAAACCTGAACATCATTTGGGACATTTTATTTAAGCATGCCTACAGTTGCTGCACATCTGCAATCTGCTTTGGAACCTGTCTTCACTCCATGCTGTATCTGACTTAGTTAATGGCACGGGGGGCAGCAATGGCTCAGTGCATTGCAGGACTCATTTGGGAGCTGGAGGGTTGCTGAGAGTTGCTGGCTCAAGACCTGCCCACACCCGGAGCAGGTAGCCTTCCAAGATCCGTTGGCTCAAGACCTCACCCTGGATCCATATGCGTGGAGGTGGATCAGAGGCCAAAGAGACGTCGGTTCACCTCCCAAGCATTGCCGAGGTGCCCTTGAGCAAGGCACCGAACCCCCTACATTGCTCCCCAGTGCCTGTAATGGACAGCCTTGCTTGCTGACCTCCCTCACTGCATGCTGCATGTAAAAAAAAGTGTGTGTGTGTGTGTGTGTGCATTCCATCAGTATGAGTGTCGGTGGTTTGAATTTCCCCAGCAGGGGATTAATAAAGTTGTTTGTTTGTTGTTGTCTCTTGTCATTGATACCACTTACCCTGACATCAGTAATCACACTAAGGGGTCACATGAAGGTGGTTATCAACTTGATAAGTCAACCCTGGGTTTATCAGCCTGGCTACAAGTGCATTCACATAAAAGGGGTTGGGTTGGCAACATCTGACCAATCAGAAACATGGGCAGGTCTACCTTAAACTGCAGATAAACTGACTTTACAAGAGGAGCTCAAACTATGATATGAGAAAAATATGAAGAGGTTAAACATATAATACAGTTTGAAACCAGGAAAGCTGCTTCAGATAAATCAGCAGTGAGTATCTATAACAGGAAAAACACTGCACAGTAGTGTAGTATTAAAAGTGCTGTATGAATGTGTGTGCACTTTAAGCACATCTGTCAGTAAGACTGGAAAATATCCTACCAGATTAATAAAGTTGAGTCTATTTAAAGACGGGAAGAAAAGTCAGCGAAAAAGCTTTGTAAGTTAACCTATTTCAGCCCTGTGTGAGAAATGGGAGAATCTGACAGGTTATAGTTTACATGTGCGTGAGACATTTCAGCTGCAGCCCCAGTGGTGTTTTAAGGTCTGAGACTAAAAAATAAATTTAAAAACAGATTTTAAACATAGGCACCCTGTTTTAGAATCATATATTAAGGCTTATAGAACAATCACATTGTTGTAAAACTGCTTGCATCCAGCAGGAAAAAAAATTAAATCATGGGATCAGAATCAAAATACTTTCTTAATCCGAGAAGGAAATTGCATCTAGGAATCTATATGCATTATTGATACTCAAAGACTTTAGACCCTGTTACTGTAAGCACACAGAGGTCTGAGGGATGTTCCAGGAATTGTGACACTATTTTCTGATCTGATCTGATTGCTCAGTAGATGGTGATTTTATACCTGTTGGTCTCTAATCTCGGACTTAATTACTCCAGAAGTGAACCACATTTACAGTACTGAAAACCCAGGGTATGTTCCAATAGTCCAAACTCCTTTTCCTAACCTCTTTTCCTTGACCTAAATTGAAAACATTATGAGGTCAAGAAAAAGTATGAAGGATAATTACTAAGGACTTAGAAAAAAAGAAGTTTGGTCATTTGAGAATTGGACCGCATAACTACAGAACATAATTATGTGATGGTCCATGTTGGTGACATATGTTTACCGTGGTGAAACTACAAGTTTCTGAAGAAGGACTACATCCTAGATGACTTTCTTACTTTTTTTTTATCCACTAAACACTTTTTTTTAACCAGCATTACATTTCACAAAGCAACAGTTTCATAACATTCCATTCTTAATACAACAGTGTAAGATTAATAGTTCACCTGTGGGATAAACATTGAAAGATGTGAAGTAGAAAATTATCAGTGAGTTCAGGCAAAAAAATACACCTTTAACTTACACTATAATCTGTGTGCCCTCTCGGTCCTGTTGATCATTTTTTTTCATGAAAGGTCAGTTGACGCATCACTTATGAATGTTGCTGTTGTAAAGAATTATGGAGTGACAGTATCTTGTCTCCTTTCATAAAGAATGTCCAGTGTATCCTGTGCAAAAGGAGCTATTAAAGGAAGCACTGAAGCTTCTTTTCTATGTATTTAGAGAATTAGAACAGCTCCTATTATGGAGATACTTCTGAGTCATTTCACTCAGTTAGGAACCTTCCTAAGCTAAAATGACTATTGGACTGACCCCTAGAGTTAACCCAGATGTTACCTAGATAAGCCTATATCCTGCTTCATATTACAGGCCTCTACTCTATTGTGAAAGTGGGTCTTGCTTGCTGCCACCCCCTCTATTCATCTTTCCATTGATGCACACAGAAGGGTAGGGAGGTCCCAGAACAGAGTCAAACCACCAAATATAAATGACTGAAAACAGAAATAGTAACACTAATCTTCTGTTCACTATAGAGTCCCTGACTGAACTATTTAATGTTTCAAATTGTAAACCTGTTCAAAATAGCACAATACTTTCCAAAAATTTGCATTGGCATCCATACTTATTTTCTAATTTAATCATTCATCAGCATATAATTGAAAGACTAAATAACAGCTTTAACAGAAGATGAGCTGCTGATTTATGTAAAATTGCTAATAAAATATGCTAAAAAAAGGAGGCTAGTAGCAACAAGCTTATATAGTACATGAAACCATAGATGAAAGTGAAACTGTGTGTGAAGAAAGATGTATTTATAAATGATAAAATCAACATTAATTTACCCTGTTGTAAAATCAGTGCAAATTAACACTTATGGTAAATAATAACTTGTTGAGCAACAAGCCACAGCAAACTAAGAGAGCACTAATGACAAAGCTATGCTTTTGACAAAGAAAATAATGTCCACTTATATAGTGCAAGAATTAAATTTCAATTATAATCTCAAATTTGGACATGCTATAGAAAAGCCAAAACATGATGATGGTAAATGCAATAAAATTTCTGTAAAGTGGTGTTTAATGTTTCTATTTAAGACCATGGGATTTTGCTATGTGCAGCCCCTCAAAGTGCTTGGTAGATGTTCTTCGAGATGAGTCACTGATGAAAAGCAGCTTCCTTAGAAGATGTATCTTTGAAAATTTTTTCTCCTGTTCCCAGAGTGGCATGTTACACAACATCTGTTGGCGTAGCCATGTTTCAAGGAGTCTGTGTATATATATATATTTTCTAATTATCCAAGGATAAACATATGAAACTAACTTCTCTCATGAAAATAAAGCACAAGAAGGGCTATAGTCTGAAGTTTGTTCCCCCAACATAACATAACAGGCACATTCCTCACAAGGACACAGGAATCACCTTCAGTGTTCTTGGACTTGATAATTACCCTTTATCTTTAACAGTGGGTTGCACAAGGACCTATTAGAATTAATTTAATGTCTATTAGAGAATGTGAGAGCTCTGCAGGGAGCATGCCTTTATAACACTGTTGTCCTTTAACTTGATTAGATTTGATTTATTGAAATTATAAAGTTAAAGATAGATTGCAGATTGATAGTGGAGTCTAAAAAGTCTCAAACCAAAACCAAAGCTCATCTTAAAAAGGACTACAAGCTATGCTAAACATATATCCACTTAAAGAATGTCTTTTTTTTGTAAACACAATAGCATGTGTCAACATGTTAAAACTGTATAGCTCTCCTCAATTATCTAAGCCCTATGATTTGAACATCATGCAGTCTTTGCACGTAAGACTTACCACTAGCACAAAGCACAGCAGGCAAATGCATGAGGCTGGCAATAAAGGGACCTGAGAAGTGAGACCATTCTACAATATGAAAATATTCCAAGAAATCTTATTTGTGCTTTTCATGCCCTAAGCCTCTCATCTCTAATCTATCACACTTGATGTGTAGGTGTGTATAGGTGTGAAAAATGCTTTCCTTCCATGGCAAGGATTCCACATTGTTCTTGCCAAAGGGAAAGAGAAAATGTTTGGCAAGATTTGGCATGATACTTGCAACCCAAGCACCTACAAAAGCCAATTCAAAGGAGAGAAGAAAGAGCTGTTTTTCCTCTGAGCATTCAGAGGCTTTGTGCATCACAGCATGATATCATCATTTAACGGTTGTGAGCAACTGTGTCAGGTACAATACAGATGCGAGCGGATGTCATGACCCTTCGAGGAATGCAGCATCTACAAGGAAGCCATCAGGAACCAGATCAAAGTTGCTACATTGTGTTTTCTCTTCACTAAAACGAGTTACAGCACTTCATGCAAAAGGTGCCTATTTCCCAGATATACATGTATATCTTGATCAAACACACATTACGGATCTCACTTGACAATAGAATAAGTGGATGACATTGTTGACTTTGACGAGTAAACCACAATGAAATTGCTGCAACAGTTTCGCATGCAAAGAGTTCAGAAGCATCCAGCAACCCCTAGAGGCTCCTTGACTGCTTGAGCTCCTTCCTACTACACCAGATAAGCAACTGGTCAAAAGTTATGGCTTACTTTTGTCATGGTGGTGTGCCATGGTGTGGTGTGGACCCAATATGCAGTACCGCTGGAGACAGAGGATTAAACTCAAAAAGGCTTTATTCGCCAACACAAAGTCAAAAGTCCAAAAGGTTTTCCTGGAGGTGTGGAAACCTCCAGGCAGTGATCCAAATCACATCCCGGGTGGAAGCCGGGGAGAGAACACGAGGGGAGACGAAGATATATCCAAGGAGAGCAACCAGTATGCCACGACAAGGATGAGATGGGGAGACAGGCCTTAGATAAACAGAGATGAACCAATGAGAGGGCGACAGGTGGAAGGGAAAACAGCTGGACACAATCAGGAAGGAAGTGCAGCGGGGACCAGACAGACTAACAAAATAAGACACAGACCTGACGCAGACGGAGACCCCTAGGGAAGGAGAAAGCAGGGAACCAGGGAAAGGAAAAGGAGGGATGAGCTCCAAAAGGAGGCTAAAAAGGGGAACCATGACAACTTTGCTTTAAACCCTCTGTCCAGTTGAACCCAAATCAGTTTTATCAGGTTTGCAGACTGAAAGTTGTGCTGGTCTTGTATCTTATGAAGTTTACTGCCTAGTTCCTTCTGTCTACAGTAATGTTTTGGGTCACCATTCAGCTGTAGGATAAGCCAATAGCCAGTTCAATTCAATGAGCCCAGACATCTGCCTTGACTCGTTGGGGGGTGAGAGGAAAGAGAGGAGAAAACAAAAGGAGAGCACAGAGAGACAAAGGACTATGGGAGTGAGAAGACAAGACCTGACCAACATGTATCACTGCATCTGTCTCCCTTCTTACCCTAATGCACACATCACATGGGTAAATATGGAATCAGAAATGACACTTTTCCATTGCTCCAGAGTCCACTCTCTATGCTCCCTTGTGCATGTGGAAATCCTCCTACTTTCAGTATTAACACCACTATTAACATTGTGGTGTATTCTACTACTGATTTTTTAATATTTAATTTCAATAAACAGTGATGATGACCTCTCATTACAAGATTTCTAATTTTGATTTGATTTCAGCAGATAGTGATAATAATCTCCAGTCACTAGATTTTTTTTAAACCACATTTTTTCTTAAAAGATGATAGTACTCCAACTATTTCACCACTGTTTTATAGCCAGGTAGTGTATATCCACAACTAGATGTAAAATTTAGTTTTAAATATCCTTAATTTATCAGCCCAACACCAACAACAACTTTTAGCTATGCCCTCACGAGTTCAAAGGGAGCAACAAAAAGTTATGCTCTAAAGTGTGCACCAAAGATGCATTCTATGTTCAACTGTAAAACCATTTACAGTCTTTCGCAGTAATACGTCTCTATGTTCTGTGCCTGAACAAATGCGTTTCACAGCCCTATAATGCTAAATGAAATACATTGATCAACTTAAGTCGCTGCTTGTGCCAGGTTCCTAAGGGAAAAAAAAATCTCATGTTGTTTGTGGAATTAATACGCCTTTTTGGGTAAATCTTTACATTATTTTGCATGTTTTTTAATGTGTTGTTTTCTTCTAAACAATATATAAGCCATGTCTGTAAAACACTAAAAAAATGCACATCAACTTTCATTACTAGAATCAGGCCAGCAGTGGAAGAAATGTTGCTTGATTAATAAATGCACTAGACCAAGAATGGTTATCAGCGAAGAGGGTCTGTAGCAGTACATTTCTCTGTAACCCACTGCATCTCCAAATATCTGATTGGTCAAACCTAAAATACATGCTTAAAATAAAACTTGAATCCCCTTTCTATGAGGCTGCTGAGATTAATTTATACAGTACTGTTTAGAGGATGCATTGGCTTGGACAAAAAAATTAATTTGGGTTATGTAATCTGAAAATAAATTTAATCACTTCTTCTGTATGCATCAGCAGGGCTGAAAAGTTTTCCACTTATTTTCATGTCTATTCACAGTGTCCAATATTCCATTAACAAAAACTGCTGAAATACCCTTGAGCAAGACAGCAAAGCCTGCCTACTCATTTACTGTAAGTGAACATAAGCTATATGAATATGCAAATTTGAAAGAGGATCACCTAAATGATATGTGATTCGTGTTGAGACAGAATAATATAATGTCCTAGATGCGGACGTGGATGATATAATATGAAGGTGTAAACAAAATTCCCCCACAAACACACAGAGCTGATATTTAATGATGATGATGACAGTGATACACTTCATGCTGCAAAACCCAAACTGTGGTGATAAGTGATTTGTTGCAAGGACTTAAAGATAAATGCTTTTTCAGGTAATTGTGTTGTCTGAAATCAGCCTTAAAAGTAAACAAAATTTCCTCCTGCCACTATTCATAATATATAAATGTTTTAAAAGTGCACTAATCAATAATTTAATTTGTAATAATTCATGTAAACAATCAACAAAAGCTCCAAGAAATTACATTTCTGTGACTAGACCAATTTTCTCAAATTGCATTTAGGTGCAAATGTAGTTTTTGTAAATGAATAATGTGCTGTATTTATTCAATTCAATTCAGTTTAATTCATTTTTATGTATATAGTGCTGATTTACAACGAAAGACCCTACAGTATTAGAGAGAAAACCCAAACAACTAGATGATTTTCTATGAGCAAGGGCTTGGTGACTGTGGGAAGGAAGAACTCCCTTTTAACAAGAAGAGACCTCTAGCAGAACCATGTTCAGGGAGGAGCCATCTGCCTCGACTGGCTGGGGTGAGGGAAAAGAGAAGAGACAAGAAAGAAGGGCAAAGATAGACACAGACTATTGGAGAGAGAAGGCAACATTTAATGACATGCCCCAGTAGCAAATAAATGCCTGAGGAGTGAAAAGAAGTGGGTGGAGTAGAAATGCTTAACACATCATAAGGATCCCCCAGCAGCCTAAGCCTACTGCAGCATAACTAAGCCCTAACTATAAGATTTATCAAAAAGGAAAGTTTTAAGCCTAATCTTAAACATAGAGAGAGTGCCTGTGCCTTGAATGCAAAGTGGGAGCTGATTCCACAGGAGAGGGCCCTGTTAGTTGAAGGCTCTGCCTCCCATTCTACTTTTAAAAACTTTAGGAACCACAAGTAGGCCTGCACTCTGAGAGTGAAGTGCTTATTGGGAGAATATGGTATAATGAGTTCTTTAAGATAGGGTGGGGCCTGATTATTCAAGATTTTGTAAGTGAGTAGAACGATTTTAAATTCAATACTGGATTTAACAGGGAGCCAATGAAGAGGAGTCAATATAGGGGAATTATAGTATGACCTCTCCTTCTAGACCCTGTCAGTACTCTCACTGCAGCATTTTGGATCAACTGAAGGCCCTTCAGAGAGCTTTTAGAACAGTGTTATTGGAGGCCAAAGTAATGCCATTCAGAGTATCTAGTTAGAAAGAGTGTTTCTGATGTTTTTAGGGCCAAATACAATAACCTCAGATTTGTCTGAATTTAAAAATAGAAAATTACAGGCCATCCAGGCCTTTATGTCTTCAAGGCATGCCTATAGTTTAACTGATTTTTGTCATGTGGCTTCGTAGATAAAGCTGAATATCATCTGCATAACAATTAAAATGTATGCAGTGTTTTATAATAATATTGCCTAAGGGAAAGTGTATTGGTCCCAGTACAGTGCCCTGTGGGACTCCATAAATAACCTTTGTGTGTGAGAAGACTCCTCGTTTACATGCACAAAATGTAATCTGACAGATAAATAAGATTTAAACCAATGTAATGCATTCCCTTTATTAAAGAGTATTTTATTCTCTGAAGTAAATTTTGTGGTCAACTGTATCAAATGCTGCACTGAGATCTAGAAGAACAAGCACAGAAATGAGTCCATTGTCAGAGGCTGCAAGAAGATCTTTAGTAACTTTCACTAGAGCTGTTTCTGTGCTGTGATGAACTCTGAATCCTGACTGTAACTCTTTGAATGAATAATTTTTCTACAAGTGATCACATAGCTGTTCTACAACGCAAACATTTTTGATGTGAAAGGAAGTTTGGAAATCAGTTTGTAATTAGCTAAGATGGTTGGATCAAGCAAAGGATTTTTAAGTTGTGGTTTAATTGCAGCCACCTTAAAAACCTCAGCACTATATCAGATTAAAACAACTCCAAGAATTCAGATAGAAACTCTTAAGGGACAGGTGGACAATAAACAACAAATAAAACTTGTTTATGATTTTTTTAGTAAGGGTTACCAAGGCTAAGAGTAAGGCTTTCAAAGGATGAGGAGGAGAGAAACTGCACAGAGGCGTACAAGACTGTGACTCTGCTTCCTGGTCCCAACTCTGGACAGTCATTTTTTGGGATTTAAGAATACTGGCCAGATTTCTACAAATGAGAGCTGCCCCATCCAAAGGTGAATGGATGTTGTCTCTCCTAATAAGACCAGGTTTTCCTCCAAAAGTTTGCCAATTATCCATGAAGCCCTCAACATTTTCTAGACACTACCTAGATAGCCAGCAGTTTAAGGATGCCATCTGGCTAAACATGTCATCACTGGTCAGATTGGGGAGGGGACCAGAGAAACCAGTCTGATGTTGCTTTAGCAAAAATCATGCACCAATACAAAATTATAATATATATAATATATTAATGTCAGCTACCAGGGCCTGGCTAGCTACTGGAGCAATTTTAAGGTTGGGCAGCCACATCTACAGTTCTGTTAGCCTAGCCTCCAAAGCCACAAACAAGCTACACTTATTGCATTTACTGCTGTCTCTGAAGGAGGCCAAGTGCTAACTAAACATCTGACACACTAGGCAGGCGGGTGCTAGTAAAGCTACAGTAGACTCACAAGCCATGATCATGCAACAGTATAGCTAACAAAACACCACTGTGTTAGAACAAGAAGTGCTACCAACAGCTGAATAGAGAAGGTTCGTGACCTACGCAGTGTATACTTCTGGTCCCGTCTTGTTGCTAATGAGGGTACGACAATACTTAGCAAAGCTATTTCAATGCATTGCACAGTATGGAGGTTTTTGTTGAAATTAAATATAATGTCATACAGTTGTGCAGCATTTGGCTGCAACAGCCACAGTTACACACAGGAAGTGTCCTTCCATTGTTTTCCTGCTCAAAAAGAGAGGAGGACTGCCTGGATCCAAACAGTAAAGTGTCATAAACCCAGACGGATATTTCTGGACCCCACTGAAACATATCATGTTATGCGAGCCCCTTTGTGTATCATATTATATATATATATATATATATATATATACTACCAGTCAGAAGTTTTAGAACACCCCAATTTTTCAGTTTTTTATTGAAATTCAAGCATTGCAATGTCTCATTGTACTCTGAAATGAAAGCATAGAGCAAACAAGCTGTGGAAGTTTAAAAAGAAATCATGGAATAAACCAAAATGTATCCTAAACTGTTGACTCATCAAAGTAGCCACCTTTGGATGTAACAGCTGAACACACTCATGGCATTTTTTCTACAATGGAAATCAAATATTCTTCAGCAAGTTCTTCCCAGCTCTGTTGCAGAAGTTTCCATAAATGTGTGACACTTGTAGGTTGCTTTGCTTTCACTCTTCTGTCCAGTTCATCCAAAACCAGCTCAACAGGGTTTAGGTCTGGAGACTGTGTGTTATGGTTTGTGGTTTTTGGTATTGTGGGACTAGGTTTTGTTCAATTCTAGGATGTTTGGTTTTCCTTTTTTCTGTCTCGTTCTTGTTTCTTTCCAGTTTGGTTGCATCCCCTTTGCTGTGTGCCTTATGTTTTACTTTCATTGTTCCTT
>VUQH01024333.1:0-24974 GCA_015106775.1 Etroplus canarensis
ACACCCTCTCTACATTTAAGCTCAGGCTTCAAACTTTTCTTTTTGATAAAGCTCATAGTTAGGGCTTAGTTATGCTGCAATAGGTTTAGGCTGCTGGGGGGCTTCTTATGATGTGCTGGGCATTTCTTCTCCACCCACCTCTTTTCACTCCCCCTGCATTTATTTGTTACTGCTGCACGTCATTGAATGTTGTCTTCTCTCTGTGTCTGTGTCTCTCTTTGCTCTCCTTTCTCTCTTTCTTCACTCACCCCCAACTGGTCGAGGCAGATGGCTGCCCCTCCCTGGTTTTGCTCGAGACTTCTTCCTGTTAAAATGGAGTTCTTCCTTCCCACAGTCTCCAAGTGCTTGCTTCTAGGGGATGGTCTGCTTGTTGGGGTTTTTTTTTCTCTGTAATAGTGTAGTGTCTTTACCTTACAGTGTGAAGCACCTTGAGGCAACTTTTGCTGTGAATCAGTGCTATATAAATAAAATTGAATTGAACTGAATTATATATCAGTGTTGTTCCTACATGGTATAACATTAATTACATTACCACACCTTAAGCACTTATAAAACATTTGCCATCGCAAACGTTTTAGCCTGTTGAATACAGCTGATATCACAAAGGCAACAGCAACTGTCTCAAACACAATGCTAAAGTGTATTTGAAGATAACAGAAGGATAATACTATGGATGTTGTTAATATGAACTGAAACGTTGTATTCTTTGAACAGAGCTGGATGCTGGTCTTTTTTAGCTGCTTTGCTAAAGTGGAAATATTTCCTCCCATGGTCTTTAAAGTATCATAGCATTGTTTGCATATTGCCTTTTGTGAATCAGTTATCACACCTTGGTCCTTTACACCAACTGCAAAGTATTTTTAATGTCCATATCTCGACTGCATTTCCTAATAATGAGGTGGAGCTATCTTGGCAGGTATATTAGTTGCTATTGTGAACATGTAGTTTTTAATTTGTAGTTTGTGTTTGTGGATTTTCCTCTTCTTCTTCAGGATGTTAGGATAGACTAGAACACTAGTCAGTGTATACGGCCCCCATCAGTTCTGGAAGAACTGTAGCCTTATTACATGGTTCATACCAATTACTGGTTGCATAAGTTGCATTCGGTACCGTCATGTTTTCAGAATTTATCGAAGTTTTGGTTCATTCATTTGAGTCTGTTGAGGTGTCAAAGTGGTCACACTCCTAGCTTAACAAAATCCAAATGGGTGAAAAAAACTGACCAAAAATTCTTTCTGTCCCAGGCTTTTGGACCCAGCTGTAAGTGGCCATTAGAGGAACAGGAAACAATAAACTGTTTCTGGCATTTCGATCTTTGGCTTCATTTTTCAGCCAAACACAAAAAGTTCAGTATGAGCATCTTAAGTATCACACTCTAAAGTTTAAGTCTTAACACAAACACACACACCTGTGAGCAAACTCACAGTAGCACTGCTATAACTGATGTCCTCATGCCACTGTCTGTTGATTGTTTCATATTCATTGACCCACTCTCACCTTAGGCTGCTGACAGTAGGATCCATCCATTGTCCACAGGCTTGGAGGCACAGTGGGCAGGCCTGCAGGCTAAACTCACGGTGTGTGTGGCTCAGGAAAGGCCAGCTTTACCTGAGTGCATTAGCCAGCCAGAGAGCAGACATGTGCTTCAAGGCAGTGTAAACAAACCGTGCAACAAAAAATAAATCCATATGGCTCTCACAGGGCTGGTATGCTCTCTGTCCACAGCTCACAAGTGTCCAACAGCACAACTAAATTGTGTGGCAAATGCACAAATATTTACAGTGTTTTTTTCTCCACATGTCGGTGTCTTGATCTGTACATACACTTACACACATCTGTGCTACACACATGTGAGCTGCTCTTATTGACTTTTGCACAACAGCCAGAATGCTGCTCAACATCAAAAGAATTATTCATTTTTGCTGGGAGTTTAACCAGCTCCCTTCCACCTTTAGAGGCCAATTAGTACCTGTAGTGTAACGAGGCTCGACAGCATGTGAATGTTCCACATAATTAACACAAATGGCATTAAGCAATTGCACAACAGCATGCAGTGTAGCTTCTCTGCTGAAAAACTGTCTGTCAGCTTGTCGCCTGCCTGAGTTGTGTTGCATTAGTGCAACCGATTCACAGGATGTGAAATCGAGACATGGAACAGATCACATTGACTTTTGTCTGACAGGCTGTGGGTGAGTGAGTGCGTGTACAGATTTGTCAGGCTACTGAGCAGTGTGTGTGACTATGTACCTTGTGTGGTTGTGTGTGTGTATGTTTGAGGTCCGCGGAGAGGCGGTGTGACTGCGCTGACATGTGTCCGACAGTGTTGCTCGCTCCTGGGCCTCCCTCTCACACTCCACTGGCCTGGCTCCCCTGAGCTCCATGCATAATGCAGCAGGCCAGAGACACCACCCTGCATGATAATGTGCATGCACGTGCCTGCTGTGTGTATGTGCTTTGTGTGCGACTACCACAAGAAAGAGCAAGCTGGCATGGCTGCTCAGCATAACAATATGTGTGTGTGTGTATGAACAGTCAGCATGTAATCCACAATAGCATGCACCCTTGCAACACATTTTTATTCAGCCTACAGCAGGGCTGCATGATGAACCAAAACATCTAGGAAAAGTCATAAATAAATCCCATCACAAACTGCTTTGCACAGTTGTAATACTTTATAAGACCTATGGTCACATATCCATTCTTAGTTAAATAAATGAAAACATTACATCAGTAATTGTCAGTCCCACCCTCTGATGGACTGGCAACCTGTCCATAGTGTACCCTGCTGGGATAGGCTCCAGCCCCCCCTGCAACCCTGAACTCGATAAGCAGTAAAGAAAATAGATGGCTGGATGGATGGGTCGTAATTACCACCTCCAAAGTGACCGCCCTAAATAAGTGGTAGTTAACATACAGTAGCTAATTGCCAACTAATTTACACTTAGTTATGGATGACACTGAGGGAGTATGACCTGTGTAAATAAAGCCTTCATAAGCAGAATATTAGTATTTAAATGGTAAAACTGGCATCCTTGTATGAAAAAACCAATAGACAAAGGAGCTGTTTTATTATTATCAGGCATATTATTAATACTGGTCTATGCAAAAACAAAAATGACATGTAGGCTTTTTTGTCTAGAAGCTAATGTAAATAATTATTCACTCCTATTGATTCATGACTGAGTGCCCTCTGCTGTTGTACTGTGGTAAACTGCAGCTGCTCATATTCAGATTGGTGATAAGTTAATAAAAAACTGCTCCCTTGTATTTTCCCTAAGGGGTCGCCACAGCAGAATCCGCGTTAGTTATTTGGAAGATGTTTTACACTGGATGCCCTTCCTGATGGAACCCTCCATGGTGAGGGGGGCTTGCGTCCCCACCTGGAATCAAACAGGGATCTTTTACTCATAAGGTGAATGTGTAAACCGCTATACTATTAATGATAAGTTAATGCTAATGTCAAATCTAGCAAGCTAAAAACACAAACATTTGCAAAAATTACAAATGCCAGATTTACTGCTTCGTATTTGTTTTTAGCTGAACTGCTTTAGCTACGGTGCAGCACAGCGGTCCAGTGGGTAGCACTGTTGCCTCAAGGACGAAAAGGTCCTGAGTTTGATCCTACTATCTGACTTTAGAGTGGAGTTTGCACAATGTTCCGGTGCCTCTGCGATAAATGGACTGCTGCTTATAGTGCTTTTATTCTCTAACTGAGCACTCAAAGCGCTTTTACGACAAGCCTCATTCATCCATTTATTCATGCAGCGCTTTATTCTTTGCCTTTAAGCACATTTAACTATCTTGCACACATTCACACTCCAGTGGATACATCAGGGGCATTTTGTGGTTCAGTGTCTTGCCCAAGGACACTTCAGCATGTAGATGGGAGAAGCAAAGCATTGAACCGCCGGCGTTCCTGTTGCAAGACAACCCACTCTCCCTCCTGAGTCACAGCCACCCGTGCGAGCGTGGGTTTTCTTTGGGTACTCTGGTTTTCTCCCGCAGTCCAAAGACAGGCATTTTAGGTTTGTAGCTCTGAATGTGAACATCAATGCTTGCCTGTCTCTTTATGTTGGCCCTGCCAAGGGTGACCTGTTCAGGCCACCCTGCCTCTTGACAGTTGGGACAGGCTACAACAATCCTGCAACCTTGAACTGGATAAGCAGAAGAAAATGCATGGATGGATGTTTTAGTTAGGATGATACAGCAACTGTCCTCAACAGTTATCATGAACCCATACTGTTTGGCTAACTTCAAATGTCTCATTCACAGATCCAATACGTACATACTGTATACATATTTTTTTCTTGTGTATTTCTGTGGCTAAATTGACTCCTCTGTGCTGCAGTTTGTGAGCAAATTGGAAACCTAAAAGAGAAGAGGAAAAATAAATGGTTACAGGAAGCAGATTAGGCAGACATAATCAATAAATATTTACAACTATTAACACACGGAGGTCTAAACCATCATGGGTGATAAACCTAACCCTGCAAACACAAAGGGTTAACAGTGCCCTGTTAGCAGCATTTCAGGGAAAACTGAATGTGTTGGTTGATCTGTAGAAGATGTGGGAGGTCAGGCCAATTTTTGATACACTAATGAACATTAAAACACTTTCAAAACAACTAAAACTACCAAATCATGTCAAATTTGGGCTTAAACAAATTTCCACATCTTATCTTATCTTATCTTATCTTATCTTATCTTATCTTATCTTATCTTATCCAGCTGATTTCTTATCACATTGCAGATTGTGATTTGCAAAGAAGCTCCAAAAATGATGCATTTATTTGCATGATTTTTGTATAAGTGAATGTACCTTAAATGTATCTGTTGCCTGACTTTAGTAACCTGATCACCGTGTTGCCATATTATGCCTCCGCCAACAGACCTGATGAAAAATGATGCTTTCTCTAAGGAACAATTATCCCTGCAATAAAGGCTACAGTCTGTGAGCTGAGAAAACACAAACAAGACTGGAATACTGCTCTCTTCTCTCCAACAGTACCCAACAGTAGTGACTGTGCTCATTATGGCTATATATAGTAGTGCTGCTTGTGGCCTTCATTAGGCCTCTCATTTTGTGGTAGTAAAGGGCAGTGTGGCTCCTCCATGCTGCCCTTTTACTCTGTGGCACCATGGAGCTGTATGCAAAGGAGGACTCTGACTCTTCCTAATAAAGGCCTTCATTTGGGCTTGAGGAGAGATGAGCTGCCAGGCCTGATTCACACTGTAATTGTTATGGCATCATTATGGAATGTCCTTTATGGAGAGCTTGAGATAATTTAATTCTTGGTAAAGGGGTCAGATATGCATAAGCCAAAAGAGTTGAAGGGTACTCTACCCCAGTCGAGTGCATGTTTCAAGTCTGGCTGACATGTCCCCAGTGGAGAATTTGACATCCCAAGTACTAAGTAGGCTGGCAAACTGCCCCTGGCATCAGGGTACCCAGATGGACGTAGCTTGACCATGATCAAAGCTCAGACACTGTCCTCCATCACCCTGAAGGACACAACCACAGGCGTCTAGTCTCCTCTCTCTCCTCTTTACCAAGCACCCACTTTTCTTGTCTCCCTCAGAAGAGTGCAGCAAAACAGACGAAGAGTAACACACTTGAAGTTTGTGGAAATTTAAGCCAAAAACAAAATCAAAAGCTAGATATAAAAGTGAAAGTGGGAAAGCAGGCTAGACTGTGGGTTTCAGAGATTTCAATAGTCTGGTATTGTCTCAGGCATGAAGAAGAGGAGGAGGGGGAGCAGATCAGAGAGCCGTGCCCAGTGAGGGCTCAGTCTGCTGGGGGCAACGCTTCTGGCAAACCCCCTTACCCCTGCTCTGACCTGGAGGATGCCCCGGCTGCTGCACGCTCCAGACACAGTGGGCAGAGGAGCTGCACTGAATACCAACCAGCTGCCCACTTCTCGGGAAGCTACACACAAGAGCAGAGAAAAACAATACAGGACTGAACTGTAAATGTGGGATTTTGAGCACTATCAAAGAAAGTGAGGGTGAGATGATTTTAAAGCAGGAGAGACGCTGAAGAAGCTGCAGAATGGAGTGGTACAGGAGACAAGCGTATTCCTAACAATGGTTTAAAGGGTGGCTTGTGGCAGTTTCCTCACTCTGCCCGTGGTGTGAATGATAGCATACAAGCTGTTTCCTTGTATCGACATGCTGAGCAGCTCCTCATAACGTGTCATGTCAGTCATTCTGGTTGAGGCCGAGGGAGCATCAGTGACAGCCCTGTACCCAGGTGTCTGAGCCTGACTGGTCCCATTATCACTGGGTAGTGGATGGCTTTAACAAGACTACAAGTACGAGCACTTGGCATTGCCATGATGCAGCCCTTCACACCCCCAAGCCCCACGGGCCCCCCAGGAGCAGCCAGGAGACCCCTGACCTGTGAGCTTGGCACTTCTTGAAATGACACACAGCTCTGGAGACCTTTCGACCACACTGACTTGTATAAGTAATCAATCACCTGCTCGCTGTCTGGCCCGCTGGGTCAACTCACTGCCAGAGCCACAGCTATCGACAAGCTGACTTACAGTAGGGCAGCTGTAGAGAGGAGCTCCAACTTTAAACACAGGATCGACCAAGTAAAAAGCCAAGAACAGCAGCTTTGAGATCATTTAATGGCTTCTTTTCATCCAAGAGGTGGGCTTTTCTCAAACTGTAATGAATATTTTACCGTGGTCTTTAATAAAAAACAGCTCATTGCACTAGATTGTATTTACCAACCTTAAACCAGTATACTGTATTTTTAAAGGATCATTTCAGTCAATTGAATCTGGTGTATTTCCCATTAATGGGGCCATTGTACTTCTGTTGGATGTGCTAACATTCAGCTCCCGGGTATATCACCCTGTCCTCCACCCCCTAAAATCATATAAGACAGCCATCTTCAATATAAATCATGAGTATTTATGTTAAATTCAAACAGATGTACAATATTTGAAATTAACAGTCTTTTATTTACTTATTGTAAAATTCCAAGTGCATTTAAAAGATGGAGGTAGAGTCCCTGGTAGCATAGTGGTTTGCGCATCTGCCTTACAAGCAAAAGGTCCCTGGTTCAGTCTCAGGTGGGGACATAAGCCCCCCTTACCATGGAGGGCTGCTTCAGGAAGGGCATCTGGTGTAAAACTGCTGCTAAATTACCAATGATTAATCTGCTGTGGTGATTTCTTGGTGGAAAGGAAGTAGCTGAAAAGCATGTATAAAAGATGGATGAATCAAACAACACCTACTGGGATTTTTAGGCCCTACAGTAGCATTTTGGTGGATGACATGTTGCTTCTTTTGAGCCAGATGTGATCATAATGTGACAAGAAAATGGGGAGATAAGTTATCAGCTAAGGTCAGAGAAAGCTTTGTCTTTTAACTAACCAGTGCTAAGTAAAAGGCTAATAAAATACTAGAATTTCACTTGCTAAAGCAGAAGGTTACATTCATTGGACAGTCTGCACCACACTAAAGCCCATATTATTTATCAGATAATTCCACTCAACATGCCCCAACAAGGTGCCAGCAGCACAAACATGGTAGAAATCCAGTCAAGTGACTCAAATTAGCGGGTGTAAGGCACACAACTCCCTGTGTCTGGACACCTGTCAGTCAAAGCAGCCACGCCCCTAACTTAAAGCCTCATATATATCCTATATATATCCTATATCCAGATGGATGGGCTGTGATAAAAGTCATGTAATTGTTATCAATTATGCACAAAGATGCTCTTTTTATATTGGTGTTTGAATAATTATTATTTTTTTACTCTAACGTTACGTTCACACTGCAGGCAAAAGTGGCTCAAATCTGTTTTTTTTGCCCATATGCGACCCATATCTTTTTTATGACAGTCTGAACAACACAGATCTGATTTTTTCAAATCAGATTCAGATCACTTCCTTATGTGGTCCTAATGTTTTTCTACGCAACCTCAGTCAGAATGGTCACGTTGCATTTCATCCGATTTTTAAGTCATTGAAGTGAGACAAGACATCATGATTCTGCGCCAGAGGAGGTAAGACGCGACAAGATCAGATGTAAGCAAGACCGAGTTGATGGAGCTAGTCAGTGGAAAGAAAGTGAGGTTTTACTCACACACTGATATGTGTAGCATTCATATTTACTTCTGTAAGTTCTTTTTATTACAAACCTCAATCAAACACGGAGAACTTTATTTAATGCTTTAAGCACTTTCTGACTTCCATGTGCACTCTCACACTCCAGTGGATACATCAGGAAGAACTTAAGGTTCAGCATCTTGCCCAAGAACACTTCAGCACATGGAATTAAAGAGCTGGGGACCAAACCACCAATCTTCAAAATGGTAAACAACTCATTCTGCTGCCTGAACCATAGTTGCCTCACACCCAGTGTAAATTAGCTTTTTTATTTCAGTTAAAGTGAACATTTTAACACGGGAGTCTGTGGTGACTAATTCATTTTTCAAGCCGGTCCAAAGTGGTCCTTAGAGGAACTACACTTCTGCTGTGGTTTCTTTGTGATTGCCTGAATCTTTTAAACCAAATTTAAATGTAAAAGCTTTTATTGGACCAATATACCATATTTCCTGCAAATTAAGCATAGATTTAAAATCAGGTTTTAATCAACCTTTGTGTATGCTGTGTCTGTTAAATGCAGTGTGGTTGAGGCTGCAATGTGCATGTCAGCTGCAAGATGGTAAGGTTGCTGCTCAGCTGCTACATGTCAGTCCTGGACTGAAAAAGCTGTCCTCCACAGGGGCCAAGTGTTCTGACTCTTTTGTTTCTGTGTGCAGCTGATATCAAAGCCACATATCATAGACTGGCAAGCAGTCTGACCAAAAATAGTGCCAGACTTAATCCATAATCTAGTAGGCACAGGATCAAATTAGCATTTTATTAAAAATGCAGTGTTCAAACCATTGCATTTTTGGTTTTATGAAAGATTACATGTGTTAAAAAAAGATCTTGCATGATTGGCAAGTTTTAGCATCGCATGATGTTCAGAAATTCGGCTTTTCAATCCTCAAGTCTGGAAGAACCACCAAATATTATTTTTTAGCATTAAACAGAGCAAATTAGCAGCAGTACTTTTAATCCATAACTCTCTGCAGGGACATGGCTTCAAACCTCGTATTGCTCAAACTCTCTGTAGCACTTCTCCATTACTACATTAACTAACTTCACCCCTCTGTTTCCCCTCCCACATCGGCCCGACCTCAACTCCCCCGCGTGGCCCAGCTCAGGAGGAGATCGTCCCACTCCAGCAGACTTCAGTGAACTCCTTTGCCCCACCTCCTTCCCTCCACTCCTCTCTGCCTTCCTCCTCCACCCTCTCTCCAGCTCCCACTTCTGCCTAACCAGCCGGCCGCATCGATTTCATGTTTGGGCTGCCCACATTGATTTTCATGCAGGTTCATAGATCATACCGCTGCTTCCTCCATCTCAGTAGTACAGTGGGAGGCAAGGAAAATCGTCTTTGACTGTTGCTGCAAAAAGATGCTGCAAAATGCCAGCACCCCTAACCTCCCCACCACCTCCTCATGCAACCCCTCTTTCACCCTTCTACCTTCTGTACCCCTTCCCTCTCCACCCAAACATGCTTCCTCTCCCTCTCCTATCTGCTCTTCATCACCATCTCCAGAGCATTCAGACTCTCACTGGCGTATGGTGACCATTACCTGCAATGAAGCGAGAGTGGGAGTGGTGTCAATGCAAATGTGGCTCCTGTGCACATTTACGTTAAATAAGCAGTGAATTTATCGCTGTTAGGACTTTATGTATTGTGAAATGTTTTAAAGCTGTATTTTTTCAAAATTCCGTGTTTGTGCGGTTGGGTAGGTGGGTGGGTGTGTACAATGTGGCGCAAGAGGTAGGATCATCTTCTACCTGGAAAGAGGGAGGTGGTTCGATCCCTTGCTGCTCCAGTCTACATGCTGGAGTGCCCTTGGGCAAGACACTGAACTCCCTAATCACTCTCTATGGTCTTTCTGGGCCTTCCGGTGTTACTGAGCTTGCCAGTGTATCTCTTAATGTGAATTAACCAGATTGTTGGTTTTGCTATCCCTCTGATAGGTTTACATCTGCCAAATGTGGCCTCCTTCACTTCCATTCACGTCTTTGAAGCTCTATTTTGAGATCCAGTGAACAGCTACCAAATTCAAGTTCAATACTTGGAATCGCTATAGAACAGACCTCAACTGGCCACGAAACTGTTTGTCAATCATCTGACCCATTATTTATGAGCGTGTAGAAATGGGGGACTATAAAATAGCTCCAATTACTAAACAGTTATTGTGATTCTTATGTCAAACCTTTTAAAATAAAACTGAAAGTTAGGGACTGTTTGATTTAAAACTCACTGTGTTGGAATACAGAGGCAAATTACAAATTGTGTTATTTTTAAAAGATTTACCAACCTAACTGTAAGTTATGAAGGTAGTCACTGTTAGATAACTGACTAGTTTGTGGATTACACATTTTAAAGCCACAACACCAGCATTTTGACTAATTCAGTTCACAACAAATGAAGTCCCAAGGCACTTGCGATAAAGATAAGACCTGACAATATTAGAGAGAAAATGTGAACAATGATTCTCTGTGAATGAGCACTTGGTGACGGTGGAAAGGAAGAACCCCCTTTTAACAGGAAGAGACCTTTCGAAGAACCAGAGGGGAGGGGCAGCCATCTGCCTTGACAGGTGATGGGTGAGGGTGATAAAGAACAGAAAAGGGAAAACATAGAGAGACAAGGACAACAGAGACTATGGAAGAGAGAAGGTGAAATTTAATAACAAGCATCAGTGGCATATAAATGCATGGGGGTAAAAAGAGGTAGATGGAGAAGAAATGCTCAGTGCATCATGGGAAGTCCCCCAGCAGCATAAGCCTATAGCCTTTTAAAGCCTATCATAGTTTGTAAAACTCATCAATGCTCTGTTGACTCAAAAACTGCAGATTTCCAAACCTCCTCTGACATTATCATCAGTACAAAAAACTGTGCACAGCGAGCTTCATGGCATGAGCAGGTGCATGCGAGCCTTACATCACCAAGCAAAATGCCAAACATGTGGAGTGGTGTAAAACACGCCACCATCAGACACTGGAAAGATAGAAACATGATTTGTGGAGTGAGGAATCATGCTTCTCCATCTTGTCCTCTGAGGAATGACTCGGGTTTGGTGAATGGCATTGCACCAACCATAAAGCTTGGTGGTGGACGATTAATGTGATAGCAGCATTTTGCCAGGGGTTGTTTTTCTGGGGCTGGGCCCCTTAGTTCCAGTGAACAGAACTCTTAATGCTCCGGCTTACCAGGACATTTTGGACATTTCTATGCTTCTATTTCGGAACAGTTTGCAGAAGGCCCTTTTCTGTTCCAGCATGACTGTGCGCTAGTGCACAAATCAAGGTCCATAAAAATATGGGCGGATAACTTTGGAGTGCAAGAATTTGACTGGCCCTGACAGAGCCCTGACCTCAACCCCATCAAACACTTTTGGGATGAACTAGAACAGAGATTTCAAGCCAGGCCCTCTAATCCAACATCAGTGTCTGACCTCACAAATGCTCTTCTGGATGAATGGGCAAAAATTCCTGCAGACACTCTAAAATATTGTACAAAGCCTTCCCAGAAGAGTGGAAGCTGTTAGAGCTGCAAAGCAGGGACCAACTCCATATTAATGCCTACGGATTTAGAATGGGATATCACAAAACTCCTGTAGGTATACTGAGTTGGTGGCCCAGTACTTTTTTCCCTATAGTGCCCATGTACCTGTGAGAGCATGTCTGTCAAACAAACCCATCATGCCTCTCACTTTAAGCTTTAACAGCACCTGTGTAAGTTGCTGGCTTCAACAAAAGTATAGTTATTTGAGTGATTTTTGTTTCCATGAGTGTAGATATGATAAGTCTTTTCATTAGTCATGCAATTTTGATTGCAAGCATTTACAGAACAGGCAATTCACACAGCTCAAGTTGCTTGCCACCTCACAGCACTCTGGAAGAATATCTACTCTAACATGTTTTTTTTTTTTTTAATGGCAGAAGTAACCAGAGCACCTGGAGAAAACCTGTGCAAGCACCGGGAGAACATGCAAACTCCACACAGAAGGGCCCTGCCTAGGTTTTGAACCCAGGACCCTCTTGCTATGAGGCAATGTGCTAACCACTGAGCTGTCATTCCTTTAAGATGGACAGGGTTTATAAATCTTTATGTAAATCCAGTTGTATGTACTGGTGGCTGTAAGTATGTATTGATTGTGATACATGGGTTATGTGGGGAACAAACTTGAAAAAAGAGTAAGATATTTATTTATTATTAAAGCAAATTCAAGAAAACCAAATTTGTGATGAGAACAAAATATCATTAGGTGAAACAGGCCAGGAAATAATTATTAGAAGAAAAGATGTGCCATGTTTGTAATTATGGCAATAAAAACATTTAATAGCCTAAAATGATAACTCTGATGCACTTTAAGAGCAATATTGGCATGCATTTGCTCCACCTGCTCCACTGCTCAGGCTTCTATCTGTGCACCTCTCTTTTGAGATCTAACTGACATCTGAAGGCATTACTCTATTACTACCCATGGTGAGTCATCAGCAGGCCCTAACAGAATCTGCAGATTTTTTTCAAAGTTTTCTGCAATGATCCAGGGGGAAAATCTGTGGAATTCTGCAGAGTTGTTGGTTTTTTTGTTTTGGTTTTTTTTTTGCTTGTTACATTACTCTTAAAAAATCTGTGGAAAATCTGCGGAGAATCTGCAAAAAATCTGCGGAATCTGCAAGGTGAAGATTCTGTGTGGGCCTGATCATCAGTCTCACTGACTGCAAAATAAAGAGTAAGCACAGGGCACAGTTGCTCTTAGATTAGGGTTAGAGTCTACCAGGCAGCTGTAATCCCAATATTTGTGTAGTTATTTTGATACAGGGAAGACTGGGTAACAGACACTCCAAAACTCCTAGTTAAAACACTGGATAACCACCTGTTGTTATCCCTGATCCCTGCAGTTGCCATACGTGTCCCTCAGGTGGCGTACATCCCAGCAGACGGGATTGGCTTCTCTCAATCCTTGTTGACGGCTTTGCAGAAGTGCAGGAGTGTAGCAGCGTTGAACTGTGAAAGTGGCAGAAATGTCACACACTTCATTTGTGCGGCAGTAAAAAGCCCCCGCTGTCTGGGGAGCCATCGATCTGACAAGTTATTACAGAGCAGCAGAGGCAGGAGGAGGCCGTCACCAGCACGACACTGACAACAGCTGGGGCTCCCTTGCTCTCACTCTTTCACCGACTCCCTACCTCTCCCGACACATCACATTGCCCTCTCCTCCATCCCCTTACTCTCCTCCCCTCTCTCTCTGCTCCTCTGTCTTTCAGCTCCCTTTCTGCTTCCTTCTCTCTTCTTCTGCCTTCAAACTCTGACACTTGTCCTTGCTTCATCTCTCTTTTACTTTACCTTGTTCTAGCTCTTGCACTTGCTCTTTTGCAACTCATTTTTCTATTTTTTCCCCTTGCTCTCTGTCTCTCCCTGTTTAACTCTACCTCTTACTCCTCTTCTCCCTCTTTTCACATCCAAAGTCACATTGTTTTGAGGACCTTTTGACTACACCCTTTCAGTGATTACTGAGGTTAGCAGCAGAGAATGACTTGAGCCAACAGATTATAGCTATATGAAATAGTTTCACTCAGCATAGGTTTATACAATTAATTCCAAAAGTTTTAGGACAAAGACTTTTTTTTTTAGTAATTTTGAGGCTCTAAATCAAGAAATCAAGATTTGACTAAAGTGCAGATGTTCAGCTTTAATTCAGCGGCTTTGACAAAACAACTTCATTAACTGTTTAAGAATTACAGCCATTTTTTATACATTTATAGTCCCCATTTTCAGTGGCTCAAAAGTAATGAAGAAATTTACTGACAAGCAGTTTTCCAGCCAGACGAGGTCTGCCCCCCATTTTTATATGACACTCTAAAGATATAAAAGATCCGGAGTTGAATCCAAGTGTTGAACATTTGATATCTGTTCAGTGAAACTCTTAAAATGAGGTCCAAAGAGATACCAGAGATAAAAAATTTAGGAGTGGCCAAAACAACGAACTTAAACATTCTTAAAAGAAGGAATACACTGGCCAGTTCAGCAACACCAAAGGTCCTGAAAGACAACTGAAGTGGATGATTATAAAATTCTTTACATGGTTAAGAAAATCTCTTCACAACATCCAGCCAAGCCAAGAACACTCTCAAGGACATAGGTGTATCATTGTCAAAGTCTCCAGCCAACAGATGCCTTCATGAATGTAAATACATGTTGTTTACATCAAAGTGGAAACCACTGGTCACATCAAGAATGGGGAAGTAGTGTAGTGAGTGGGAAAATTAAAAATTAAAAAAGAAAATTAAACTCAAAATGAGCAAAGAACAGAAAATTTAAAAAAATTTTTAGACAAATGAAACAAAGATGAACTTATATCAGGCTGACAGGAGGAGAAAACTACAGAGAAGGAAAGGAGCAGCTCATGATCCCAAGCATACCACATCATCTGTCTGGAGGCAATGTTATGGCATGGGCACGTATGACTGGGTCACTAGTGTTTATTAATGTTGATTGCAGTCACATCATTAGTAACAGGGGGAACTGTGAAGTGCACAGGGCTATACTCAGATCCAGCCAAATTCTAGACGACTGACTGGGTGGCGGCACTTCACAGTGCAAATGGATAATGAGTCAAATGAAATGGGATATTCTTCAGTGACCAAGAAGTCAGCTGATCTCAACCCAACAGAGAAGCTTTTCAGTTACTGGAGACAAAACGGAAGGCAGAGACCCACAAACAAGCAGCAACTGAGGGCAGCTGCAGTCAAAGCCTGGCAGAACACCTCAAGGGAGGAAACACAGGATTTTGGAATGTCCATGGGTTCAAGATTTCACTTCAAAGGATTTTCATCCAAATATTAAAACGTTTGTCCCATTATGTTTAAGCATTTAAAAAGGGGGGCTATAGATAAAAGTTGATACAGTTCCTAAACAGTTAATTGTTTGTTAAAGCTCTTTAATTAAAGCTGAAAGTCTGCCCTGAGTCAGACCACAGTTAGACTAAAGATTTATGACGGGGGAATGCACACGAAGCTCTAAAAGTATTTGTAAAAAGTGGATCCAGCGGATTCGAAGCACGATCAGGTAGCCTAAAAGTGAGCAGAGCAGAACAACAAGACATCACACTTTGTTCACAGAAGGACAGACAAGCATTTTTATTGCGGATACAAAAATTGAGAAGTAAAGAACACAAGACTGCAGTGAGCAAGAAAACCTGTCAAAAAAGATGCTAGAGGATGCTGACTATCTCCTAAGAACTTTTCAGGAGGGGGAACAAAGGCAAACACTTTGAGTGGACTAAGCCATCAACTTGGAAAGGCATGTGCCAATGATTCCACTGACTTTCAGAGCGGTTGTTCAGACGGTCTGAATCAATAACATTAAAAAGGATCACCTCAGATAATTTGGCACAGATTTTACACTGGATGCCCTTCCTGATGCAATCGTCCATTGTGGGAGGGGCTTGTGTCTCCACCTGGGCTCAAACCAGCTGTTACTTGTAAAGATAAACACAAAAATATGAAATAATAGCCAAAACAAACCTCTAAACACATGAACATAAAGGAAGGGTGTATGGGACTTCCCATAATGCACTGAGCATTTCTTCACTCACCTCTTTTCACCCCCATGGATTTATTAAATTTTGTTTTCTCTTTCCCACAGTCTTTGTTGTCCTTGTCTCTCTATGCTCTCCATTTGTCTCATCTTTTTCCCACAGTCACCAGTTGCTTGCTCATAGGGGTTCATCTGACTGTTGAGGATTCATCTGATTAGAATCTGTGCTTTTTTTTTGCGGAGTTGTTGCTGTAGTGTAGTGGTTTTCACATTTGGTTTATAAGCAAAAAATTCCTGGTTCAATTCCAGGTGGGGACACAAGCTCCTCTCACCATGGATGGATTCTTCAGGAAGGGCATCTGCCAAAATATGACCCCTTGGAGAGAATACCAGGGAGCAGCCAAAGGTACATTTTTAGAATCTCTGGTTCTATTGCCTAAATCTTTATGTTTATTCTAAAAATATCCAGTGTGAGTCCAACACAGTCTGGTCTCTTGTCCATCAACATCGTACAGACCTCAACAAAACCAAATGTCACACAAAAACTGTGCTTGTGTGGGACAATGTTTAGCTATGTAAAAATAAAAATCCAAAAAAACTGTGCAGGTTACCAGATGATCAGCATGTAAATGCAATATATACTATATTCCAGAGCAATTTTTCCAACTCTTTCACTATGTAAATAAAATATGGATAAAAGGAAGCTTGTTTGTTCTTGTGGTCTCATGTGTCAGTCTTTATATGCTCCTGTATTCTCTTTCATTTCAGCTGCTGTTATGTCTGCTAACCATCTTCAGGTCTCAGTAAGGATATATCCACAGATCAACATACCTTCTTTGAGCCATATCTGATATTTGTAGCAATTTTTTGCCAATTATGAGACACACTTTTTGGTGATTTCCCTGATGAGCATAGCATCAGACAGGCTCGCCTTCTCTTCACTATGATAAAAAGGTTTCCCCTGTTTTCTTCTGGTGCATCAAGTTAAAGCACGTTTTTGCAGAGAAACCTTTAGAACAGGGAGACGAGGGGTAAAAACACTGTGTGGGCCTACACAAAGGGGCGGCTGTGGAGGTAGAGTGGGTCCTCCTCCAGCAGGAAGGTTGGTGGTTCATTCCCTGGCTTCTTCAGTCTCCTCGGGCAAAACACTAAACCCCAAATTGCTCCTGATGCATCCATGGGAGTGTGAATGTTTCCATGAGAGTTAAATGTGCTTAAAGGTATAGATTTAAGTGCTGTATGAATGGGTGAATGAGGCTTTTAGTGCTCAGTTAAAGTAGAAGATTATTATGTAAGTACCAGTTCATTTACTAATTACCATTTACTGTACACCCTCTCATCAGCATACCCAACCAGGACTTTTTTACTGCCCAAAAACATGCTAGTTCCTTTTTGGCTATTAGATATTTATATTTTTATATTTTGTCATTTTATGTATTTTATATTTTGGGGAGGCTGTGGCTCAGGAAGTAGAGTGGGTTGTCCTCTAACCAAAAGGATTACTGTTTAATCCCTGAAGGTAGAGTGGGTCCTCCTCCAAGGAGGGAAGGGTGGTGGTTCATTCCCTGGCTTCTCCAGTCTACATGCCGAAGTGTCCTTGGGCAAGACACTGAACTCCAAATTACTTCTAATGCATCCATTGGATGTGTGTAAAGCATAGAATAATATGTGTGTGAATTGGTGAATGATGCTTGTAATAAAAAAGTTCTTTGAGTGTTCAGTAAGAGTTGAAAAGTGCCAGTCCATTTGTCATCAACCACAAGGGAATTTAAATTCGTGCTGCAGTTAAAAGTTCCAAGAAAAAAGCCATAGGTTTTTAATCTTCATTGCAGAGTGAATTGAACAAACTGTGACTTTTCTGGAGCATTTTTATTTTCTGTTTGTATTTTATTTTATCAGTGATTCTGTTTTTGCCTACGATCTTTACAGTATCAGAGCAGCTCTCCAGAAATCTGTATAAAATGAATTATTTTTCTCAATCAACATGAAGGTAGATGTTCATCAGTGTTCAATGATTAGTGCAACACCTACAGGAATACATCTCAGGCTTTAATGTCCTTCGCCTCACAATTCATGGAGAAAGCTATCCTCTACTGGCACTACACTAACACAAAAGGTGCTTTGTTTTCTGACAGTGACCTTGCCTGCAGGTGAATTGTGCTGTGCATTAATTCTCTGACAAAAGAATGAAGGCTTAACCCAATACCGAGTACAGACATTTACACAAACCTGCTGGAATCAGACAGACTTGGCAAGAGGAGTGGGGATAACAATGCAGTGAAATGTGAATCAGTACTACACAGACAATAAGACATCATTTAATCTCATCAGGATCCATCTGATAAGAGTGGGTACCCGAGGTGGAGCTTAACTGATTTTTTTTTTTTAACTGTGTGCAGAGGTTAAAAATGAGGCTGAGAGAAATGACATGTGCATTCCTAGGTAACACACTGAGCAAGACTTTCTAAAAATTACAGTTGTCTTCCCACTTCTTTGAAATGTCAGCTTTTGTTGTGCTTTTCTTTTATTAATACCCATCCATGAGAGAGTGTTGGGGTCTTAAAACATGTATAAATCACTGAGAATCTCCATTCGTCTCAGCTGCAGCGTGGTTGGCAGCTCCTCAGCTCTGGCAAGCCTGTACATCCAGCTGTCAGACAAACAGGTAGGAGGAACAGAAGAAGGTGTGGGGGGTTATGGCCCCAGACAGATGAATAACCCTCTTGATTGACGCTGGCCTTTGTGCACATCTCCACGCTGCTGCTGCTGTTCTGACACAAGTCTGTTGCACAGTAATGTGTGATCAGAAGAAAAGGGCACCGGCGGCTCTGATCATCATTCTACCCAACTCCCTTGACACCTCCCCCCACCACCCTCACGCCAACATCAACTGGACAGAATCAGGCTTGACACCAAACACACACTCGGCTAAGTCAGCTGAGCGTGGGATGAGAGGAAAGTAAACTGCGGGGCAAAGGAGAGAGATATTGCAGGTGACTGTGAGGGCTGTGAGTTAAAGATAGGACAAAACAGTTCACTCGCTAACTCAACGACAAATTTAGAATTCACCAATGGAGCCCCCTGTATGTTTAACTTGTATGAACATCGCATCTTTTCTCATATATGTCCTTTAACCTAGCGCCGTGCGTAACTTTTATAGAAAGGCAAGAAGAGACAATGACCACCCCCCCCATCTAACAACAGAAAAACTAATCTTCCTCCACTGACATGACAAATGGGGCCAGATAAAAACAAACCCCTTCATGAATTTATACTTTCTGTCTATCCTATTATTTTGTATATGTTGATAGCCTTCTGCACTTTGCTGCTTTACTTCCTAGCAGAAGAATTGGAATATATAGAGGCTGGGCTCTACCACACCAGGCAAGAGGTGCAGGCTGTGCAGAGATGCCCCAGACACAATCCAGCACATAACAGCAGGGTGCAAGATGCTAGTGGGCAAGGGCATACATGGAACACCACAACCAATTAGCTTGCATAGTGTACAGGAACATCTGTGCTGAGTATGGCCTGGAAGTCCCAAGGTCAAAATGGGATACACCTCCAAAGGTGGTGGAGAATGACCAAGCTAAGATCCTGTGGGACTTCCAGATACAAACAGATAACCTGGTGAACTACTAACCAACCCGACATAGTAGTGGTGGACAAGCAGAGGATAAAGGCCATAGGGACAGATGTGGCAATCCCAAGTGATGGCGACATCAGGAAGAAAGAACATGAGAAGCTTGAGAAATACCAAGGGGATGAGAGAAGAGCTGGAAAAGATGTGGGAAGAGAAGGCAACAGTGGTCCCTGTGGTAATCGTAACACTCAGGGCAGTGACCCCGAAACTGGGAGAGTGGCTCCATCAGATTCCAGGAAGGACATCTGAGATCTCTGTCCAGAAGAATGGCTAAGAATATCTCTCTCTCTCTCTCTCTCTCTCTCTCTCTCTCTATACACACTCTCTCTCTATACACTCTCTATACACACATATATATATATATATATATATATATATATATATATATGACTTGCCAAAAAAAATTGAGCTTAAAATGTATTGAACAGTCTGTGCCACACTATAGTCCATATTATTTATCAAATAATGAATGTTGGTTTTTTGAGCCAGATGTGATCATAATGTGACAAGAAAATGGGGAGATAAGTTATCAGCTAAGGTCAGAGAAAGCTTTGTCTTTTATTTTACTAGTACTAAGTAAAAGGCTAATAAAATACTAGAATTTCACTTGCTAAAGCACAAGCTTACATTCACTGGACAGTCTGTACCACACTATAGTCCATATTATTTATCAGATAATCCTATTCAAAATGCTCTAACAAGGTGCCAACAGCACAAACACAGTATAGATCCAGTTCCGTGACTCAAATTAGCGGGGGTAAGGCACACAACTCCTTGTGTCTGGACACCTGTCAATCAATGCAGCCACGCCCCCAACTTAAAGCCTCATATATGCTATATATATCCTATATCCAGATGGATGGACTGTGAAAAAAGGCTTGCAGTTTTTATCAGCTATGCACAAAGGTGCTCTTTTTATTTTGGTACTTGAAAAATGTATTTTTTACCCTAAGGCGTTCACACTGCAGGCTGAATTCAATTCAGTTTCAGATTTATTTATATAGCACCAATTCACAACAAAAGTCAACTCATCGTGCTTCACACTGTAAGGTAAAGACCCTACAGTATTAGAGAGAAAACCCCAACAATCAGACCATCCCCTATAAGCAAACACTCGGCAACTGTAGGAAGGAAGAATTTCCTTTTAACAGGAAGAGACCTCTGGCAGAACCAGGCTCAGGGAGGGGCAGCCATCTGCCTCAACAAAGTTATGGTGAGGCTCGACTGTAATTTTTAGATAATCTATTCCTTGTAAATTGATCTTTTCTCTATCTCATGCTAGATGTCCTCTGGTCTACTAGCCCGTTCTCCTTTGAAAAAGAAGAATCCATCTCAGCTCCAAAAACCACAAGGAATGGATGTTAAAAGAGTGATGGCTTCCAAGGATGGATCTGAAAATAGCAGCCACACTAAAAGAGGTCCTGAGGTGCAGGAGAAGATAATCTTTTAAGGGCAAAACTGGAGAAGTTTAAACCAACTAAAGCAAGTCACAGACCAGCATTGTTAACAGCTGCTGTTGTGGGACTAACAAAATAGTAGTTAATAGCTTAAAGAAAGATCACTGAACTGTGGGAGAGGTTTTGCCCAGTGCATTCAACACCATCAAGCTGGCTTAACTAGGTGAGAAGCTGACAGTGATGCGAGTGGATGCCTCCCTAGTGGCCTGGATCACTGACTACCTGATGGGCAGACCACAGTATGTTCATCTGCAGCACTGTGTGTCAGACAGTGTCGTCAGTAACACTGGAGCTCCACAGGGGACTGTTCACTGTCCCTTTCTCTTCACCCTCTATACCACATACTTTAAATACTGCACTGAGACCTGCCAACTCCAGAAGTTTTCTGAAGACTCAACAGTAGTGGGGTGGATCAAAGAGGGTGACGAGAAAGAGTACAGGATTGTAATGGGCAACTTTGTCACATGGTGTGAGCAGAACCATCTGCAGCTAGACCAAGGAACTGATCGTGGACATGAGAAGGACCAAAACACCAGTGTCCCCTGTTGTCATTCATGGAGTCTGTGTGGAGACTGTTGATGACTATACATAAATACCTTGGGGTCCACACTGACAATAAACTAAACTTCATCAAAAACAGAGAAGCCATCTATAAGAAGGGTCAGAGCTGTCTTGATTTTCTGAGACGTCTCAGATTCCTCAACATCTGCCGGATGACGCTTAGAATGTTCTATGAATCTGCTGTAGCCAGTGCCACCCTCTATGCTGTAGTGTGCTGGGGCAGTAGAATGAGAGTAGCGGACACGAATAGACTCAACAAACTGATCCATAAGGCCAGTAATGTTGTGGGTGAGGAGCTGGACTCTCTGACAGTGGTGTTAGAAAGGAGGATGCTGTCCAGGTTTAGGACTATAATGAAAAATCCCTCCCACCCTCTCCATTAGATGCAGGACAGACAGATAGAGGAGCACATTCAGTAACAGACTCATTCAACCATGATGCTCCATGGAAAACCACAGGAAATCATTCCTACCTGTGGCCATCAAACTTTACAACTCCTCCCTGTGACACTATATCCCATTGCTGCTAGTGTTTAGTTCATCCTATGGGCAGTCTCATCCAAATACTGCACACACACACACACACACACACACGTATACATAACATTCACGTCTAATATTCACACTGGTTCACAATGGTTTTATTTTTATCTATCTATCTATCTATCTATCTATCTATCTATCTATCTATCTATCTATCTATCTATCTATCTATCTATCTATCTATCTATCTATCTATCTATATATAGTTATTTCCAGTATTTGTATTATGTATATGAATTCATATTTATGTATATTTACCTGACTTTTTCTGTATATTAAACAGAGTTCCCCCGGGGATTAATAAAGTAATTAAGTATTCTGATTCTGATTCTGATTAGTCTTAACTCAGGGCCATAATTTTCTTGCCAAGTATGACTTTCTGGAGGCAAACTTAAGTTTTTTTGGTTAGTTATTCTATATAAATATATTAATATCAGTTGTCTATCAAAACCCAAATTGTCCATCTAGTTTTGGACTGCTCTGCTCTATTCTTTTTAGTGAGCTGGACTGGAGATAAAACAGGATGGGATACTTCTAAGACAGTGAACACTATGGTAGAGCCCTGTGTAGATAGAACACTCAAGGTATTTAGTGCTGCTAAGGTATAAATGGGTCTCCTCCATACAGTGCAGGGAGGCACCACTTCAGAAAAGAAGAGGCTGCGATGATGGACAGCTAGTTGTTGCATTTTTTCCACTATCATCCACCGCAAGATGGCAAATGACAGATTGGTTACATACATCATCTTGTAACTTAATGAAGAGTCATTGGTTTGATCTTTGCAACAGCTGTACATGCTGCATCAACATATCTGAGCTAAACCCTGAACCACAGCCTGCATGTCATTAAAGCTATGCTAATCAGTGTGTTTGCATTTACAGTAAATTCTACCACCATAACAGAACACTGGTGTTAACTTGTAGTAACTGGAGAATAAGTGGTAAATAAAGGCGCCAACATTATACTGGAGGTGAAGACAGCAACGTGTTGCCACTTAGTTCCTGTGGTACCACAAACACTCTGGATAAGTTCCTCAAAAACTGTGATTCATTTGTGTAGATGTTAGGTGTTTAGGCAACTTTTAAGGGTAAACTTTTCCGGATGGACTGACTTTCATGACTTGAAGTAATGGATGTAGTGATCCCAGGATTACACTCCAAGAACTGTCAATTCATTTTTATTCATATACCACTGATACACAACAAAAGTCATCTCAGTGCACTTTATACTATAAGGAAAAAACCCTATAATATTAGAAAGAGAAATCCCCAACAATCAGATGATCCGCTATGAGCAAGCACTTGGAAATAGTGGGAAGAAAGAACACCCTTTTAACAGGAAGAAACCTCCAGAAGAACCAGAGTCAGGGAGGGGCAGACATGTGCCTCGATCCTGTCGGGGGGTGAGGGGAAAGAGAAGAGAGAAGGAGAGCAAAAAGAGACAAGCACAAAACACAAACTATGGAGGGAGGAGGAAGACAAAATTTAATGGCATGCAGTAGTGCCATATAAATGCATGAGGAATGAGAAGAGGTGAGTGTAGAGGAAACAAGGAAATATGGGAAGTCTTCTAACAGTCTGAGCAATTCACAACATAACTAAAAGATGTTTCAGGGTTAACTCATCTCGCCCTAACTATAAGCTTGATCAAAAAGTAACGTTTTAAGCCTCGTCTTAAAAGTAGTGAGGGTGTCTCTCCCCTGAAATGAAATTTTTAAGCAATTACAGTGTCCAATGCCACAACAAAACAGTAACACGAAACATGTTAAAACATGTTTCATATTACTGTAAGTCAGTAATGTGAACACTGTCAACAACCAGTGGTGTTCTCTATCCTTTCTCTTAGCCAGTCCAGTCCATATTCTGTGACATCTTCCCTTTGTTTCCGAAGAAAACATTGCACACACAATCTGTGGCCAAAAGTTGTGTCTGTTTCTGCTAGACTGTTCAACAGTGGAAAATTTCAACCACGTGCATGATGCTAAATAATCTCAAAAGGAATCCTGTCGCAGTCTTGCAAATAGCAACCCTGCAAGATCCCTAGTGTTTGAAAAATCTTTGAGATTTAAAGAAGACCTGAAAGTTTTTTTTATAAACTTTTTAAAAGTCTTCTAGGCAATAAGCACAGTGAATGTTGTCATGTAGCTCATAGGGAATTTTTTTTGTTTTCAGTTGATTTTTTTTTCAGTCTGAAAAGAAGAACCAACCAAAGGGGAAAGGCTGCAAGTTCACAAACTCATCAGTTAATTTAGACCAGAGAAAATGAACTCAGATGCCCTGGGGCACATCTGTTAGAGAAAGGAGAGAAGACCAGAGAGGAAATGACACCTAAAATGCCTAGAAATTAAAGAAATTCTTAAGCTCGACAGCCAAGAGTGAAAAGCTCTATATTTAGCAAGGATATTTCATGCGGTTCTTTTGGCTTCGTGAGGCGGTGACCCCCAGCTCACCCTGGGGTGGTTTGCAGCTGAGTGTGAGGCTGCTGGGATGAGAATTAGCACCTCCAAATCTGAGACTGCAGTTCTCAGCTGGAAAAGGGTGGAGTGCCCACTCCAGGTCATGAAAGAGTCGCTGCCCCAAGTGAAGGAGTTTAAGTATCTCAGGGTCTTGTTCACAAGAGAGCAGGAGACTGATAGATAGATTGGTGTGGTATCAGCAGTGATGTGGACACTGTACTGGGCTGTTGTGGTAAAGAGAGAGTTGAATGTAAAAGCAAAGCTGTCAGTTTACTGGTCAATCTACATTCCTCCCCTCATCTATGGTCACAAGCTCTGATTAGTGACTGAAAGAGTGAGATCACAGATTCAAGCAGCTGAAATTAGCTTCCTCCAAAGGGTGTCTGGGCTGTCTCTTAGAGGTAAGGGGAGAAGTCATTCAGGAGGGGCTTAAAGTAGACCCTCTACTCTTCCACAGCACCAGCAGTCAATTGAGGTGGTTCAGGTATTTGACTAGGATGCCTCCTAAGTGAGGTGTTTTGGGTGTGTCCGATCAGAAAGAGGCCATACTGGGGGGAAATTAAATCTGCTGGCTGGCTTGGGAATGCCTTAGTGTCCCCCCAGAAGAACTGGAGGAGGTGGCTGGGGAGAGGAAGGTCTGGGTGTCTCTGCTTGGGCTACTGCCTTTGTGACCTGGACCCAGA
>VUQH01024346.1:0-10056 GCA_015106775.1 Etroplus canarensis
AAACCCTAGAGATGGATATGCAGGAAAATCCCAGTAGATCAGAAGTTTGTGAAATTACTTAAACCACCCCATCTGGCACCAACTACCATGCAACAATCAAAGACACTTAAATCGCCTTTAGTCCCCATTCTGATGCTCAGTTTGAACTTCAGCAGGTCATCCTGATCATGTCCACATGCGTAAATGCATTGAGTTGCTGCCATGTGTTTGACTGATCAGATATTTGCATTGAAGAGTAGCTGAACAGGTGTACTTAATGAAGTGCCAGTGAGTGAAGCAGTTGTTGCTCTAACATTAGGGTGGCATTAATTTGGTTTGATTATTTTTTCTGGATTTTGAGGATAATCATCCCAAAGAGTGGTGGTTAGACCATCCGTCATGTTCGTAAACACATTTTTTAAAGTAAATGCCACTTATCACTCTTAATCACGTAGAAGTGGATATTGTTAATAGTCACAGCTTTCTTGGCACTAATTACATTCTCATTTGCAGCATGTGTTGTTTAAATTTTACAACTGCTTTACCTCTATGGAACAGGCTAATTGTTGCTCGAGTTTATTGGTCCTAAACTAATCAAAGAAATGATTGTTTTTTTTTTCTATCTCCCCATAGGAGAAGGTTCTGGGATTTAAGCACCACAGTTTGGGAATCACTGCACTAGAGAACATCAGTGGACACTATTAGTTCAAGTGTCTTTTACAGCCACGAGCAAAAGCTCCAAGCACTTTGTTAAGCATACTTCATAACGCAGCCTTATTAGTACAGTCAGAGGGCTCATTACCGTTTGCAGAACAAAACCAAGATCAAGACGATAATGTTTTGCAGTCCAGCAGCCTTTTGTTTGTGTACTGATTAGTTTACATATTTTAATTAAGTAGGACATTTAGCAAAGTAAGTCAGCTAGACACTAAAAGCTGTGCTGCAGTCTGTTAACATACTGATTTGTTTTTAGTTGGCGAGCTGTCCTCTTCAAGGGGAGCAGATTTGAGCGTCTCTGTATTTCCTGCCGTGTTTGACATTAAAATCCATGGGTTTGACTTTTCCTAGCGAGTTAATTTTGTGGCACGACTGTAGCCGTGCCTGCAAGCCAGCTCTTTTTAGCACACAGCCTCTATCACGTAAGCCCCCCGAATTGAAATATCCTCTGCTTGAAATATTGACTTTAATATCTCATTTGAAAAATTCCTGTAACCTTTTGATGTTAAATCCATACTCAATTTTGCAGAATGTTATAGGAATATGCAGAAAGGGATAGAAGGCATTATTGTGTTTTCTCCTGGAGAGAAATTACATTTTATGGTTGTAACACCAACCTCCCCTGTGTTCTTTTTAGTCCATGAGGGAGAAAAAAAGACGAAGCCATTAAGGCAAAATGAAAAGAGCTATTGATTGGGCTCTTATGCCTTTTCTATTTGCCTCATTTCCTAAATGCATGATAATAAGGGCTCAGCCACTGAAACTAACAATACTCCTTAATGAATCGAACTCTAAAGAATTAGCCTAAGTTTGCATAATGATTCACAGATGTTTCCATCAATGGATGATATGCTTTTGGTTTGTTGTTGTGTGCATTCATGTTCCGTTTACCAAATACACGCTCATCTCCTTATAGCATTATAATGCAATCAAGACATTATTTGATGATTTCTGTTTGGAAAAAATGCATCGCTTGTCATCAGAGATGTCTGGGGTGACTTTCATAAAAGCTATCATATTAGAGTAATATTACTGTTGATGGATTGGAGCTAATAATAGTCAAATAGGGAACATTAAGTTATAACAAGTGCAGAAAAACATGCTTTTAGCTAATGGAGTTGGTCTTTTAATAGAGATATGGGCAAGAGAGCATCGCAGAGGGAAAGAGTGAGAAATAAAAAGGCGTACCATTGTCAAATCCACAGTTTGCCAATAGTAATATCCAGTGCATAAAAATATTGGATTCCCAAACCCTTTTCCCAGACTTCCTAAAGTCCATTAATGGAGTGAGTTGACTTTAAGTCAGGACCACAAAATGTAAAGGATATGTAGTATATACTAGTGCAGCTCACAAAATTAGAATAGCATGAAAACGATCATTTTTATTAATTAATTCATAAAGGTAAACTTTCATATCGTCTGCATTCATCATACATAAAGTGAAATCTTTCAGGACTCTTTTTAAACTTTATTTTGTTTTAATTTTGATGGTTTTGCCTCCAGTATCTCAAATTATTGGTATATTTCTGAAGATCAGTCAAAAGGATTTCCAAAACAGAAATGTCTGACTTCTTAAAGTGTTTTCATTTATGCACTCACCATTGTTTTGGGGCTACTTTATCAAAAATTACTGCATCAGTGCGGTGGCATGGAGGTAATGGGCTCATAGCCTGCTGAGGCGTTACTGTAGCTCAGGTTGCTTTGATAGCGGCCTCGAGATCGTCTGTATTTTTGAGTCAAATGTTTCGCATTTTCCTCTTGATAAGATCAGGCAAGTCGGCAAGCCAATCAAGAACAGTAATAACATGAATATAAAAGATGGACAAACCACAGAGAGGAGTGTTTTTGTCCTTGCTATCTTATTGTTTTGCAGCTGGATGTGATACACAACGGGTGGATCCAAGTGTGTGAAACTGCATACGCAGCTCAGGGCCGAGGGCCTCGAGGGAAATAACTTGGGTAGCGCCATAGACTAAAATAGGACCGGAAGTCTTTTTGTAACCACAGGTATTGCTCCCTGGTGGCCATTTAGGAAAATGCGGGTTTAAGGCACTTCGACACTTTGCTTTTCAGACCTGGAAACTAAAGCCCTGTGAAAAACTTAAGTACGCCCTTACTACATCCATAGGAAGTTAAGAGAGTAATTAGCAGCCACTTGCTGTTAATCAAAAACTTTGAATAACTGACCATCAACAAGTGTGACTGCCTCTATAAAACTGGAAGTTTTGGCAGTTTGCTAGTCTGGAGCATACAGGTGTGTGTGAACACAATGCCACCATCTTCACAGGAGTGGATGTCCCAGCAAATCTGTGCCAAAGTCACACTGTGACTACCACTTATTTGGGTCCAGGTCGTGGGGTTAGCCGTCTAAGCAGAGATGCCCAGACCTCCCTCTCTCCAGTCACCTCCTGCAGATTTTCTGGGGGGACCCCAAGGCATTTTCAGAGATACAGTCTTTCCAATGTGTCCTGGGTTTACCACAGGCGTCCTCCCAGTTGGACATGCTTGAAACATCTCACCTACAAGGCATACAGGAGGCATCCCAACCAGATGCCGGAACCACCCCAACTGGCCCCTTTCGATGTGACGGAATAACGGCTCAACTGTGAGCCCCTTCCTCACCCGATCTCAAAGGCTGACCCCAACCACACTTCAGAGAAAACCCATTTCTGCCACTTGTATCTGCGATCTCGTTCTTTCAGTCACTACACAAAACGTGTGTCCATAGGTGAGGGTAGGAATGTAGATGGCTGGTAAATCTATAAGTGTGTTTTAATGCTGAGCTCCCTCGTCACCACAGTGGACCGGTACAGTGTCCGCATCACTGGAGACGCTGCACCAATCCGTCTGTCAATCTTCCGCTCCCCTCTTACCCAACTTGTGAAGAAGATCCGGAGATACCTAAATTCCTCCACTTGGGGCTGAGACTCATTCCGAACCCGGAATAATGCTCATCCAAGAAAAAAAAAAAACAGTAGCTGCAGCTACAAGCTTCAGTTGGCAGTCCTAAAGTTCATGAGTGTACAAGAAGACTGAACAAGTGTGGCTTGTTTGGAAGGGTTGCCAGGAGAAAGCCTCTTTTGTTAAAGTTGCTTCTGAACAAACCACAAAACTCCTGGAAAAACGTCCTTTGGACATACAGGACTAAAGAAAGGACTAAAGGACAATAATCCCTGCTACTTAGTTTTTCATAGGTCTGCATAGAGACCTGTGAAAACTTTTTTCCCTCCACAATCTGTCAGAAGCAACCGAGAGTGTTTGGGAATGTCTCATATTTTAATTTGTGTTACAATCTGTTCAAACACTGGTCATAAAAAGTATTTATTATCTGGGAAAAGGTCACCTAACGCATGTTTAAGACATCTCTGTAAATGCAGCACTTGCTTTGGTGGACTTGAGAATAAAAGCAAGTCTTCTGACAGATTGCTGATGCTTGAGTTATTTTTTCTCATTGACAGCATGCATTAGTTGCAGTTAACTGTTTCAATAAGAATAATGTGATGAAAAACTGTTGAATGTTTGTTACCCGTGGCTCTTTCTTTAACAGCACCCCCTCCCAAAAATCAGCACACTTACTCCCTGCCAGGCGGTGGCAGTTTAGCATGATTACAGAAAGATAGCTTTAAGTCAACAAGGTTTAAAACCAGGTCAGCTTTTTGGAAGCACTTGCAAGGATATTTTTTTCCTTTTGAAGTTAAGGAATTGTACAGTGTTCTTAAAGTCATGTTAAATAATCTCAGTAGCTAATGAAATAAGCGTGATAAGCAAGTAGCCCTGCTCTAGACAGATACCTGAAATTTGTATTGTTTAGTGTAAGAAACTGGCCCAGGCTTGTCCCAGTTTATGATCACAAACTCCTCTTTGACTGCAACACAAGCATGCCAAATTGCCACAAGTCTCCTTATCAGCAGCGTTTGCTGCAACACTGATGCTAGGTAAGTTATTTTCCTCTGGGCAAATTACTTATTATGTGTCCAAGCAGCATATCTAAACATGAAAGCAAAGCGAGGTTATCTCAACCTTCACTCCTTTAATCCAAAATAGAGTAACGTGGTTTAGTAGGATGTTAATTGTAGTGCCTCCATAGAATTGGATCGTCCAATTAGCTCTGGCTGTTGGCTTTGCATTACCTCAGGCTACATATTTGCATAATGAGCATTTGGAGTTGGAGCAGTGTATTGTTGAGGGAAGTGCACAGAGGTGAGGCCAAGCTGGCTTCTTGAAATCATTTTTGAAAATGTTTATGTAGTCTTTACTTGGATTTTATTTTTTTTTAAAGGGGAGGTCTTTAAAACAGCACAGAGTACTGAACATAATACGCTGGTTTTTATTCCACGCGGTAAAATGTTCATATATGAAGTCAATTTTGGAACATTTTGTTGAACCAGTTGCTCATTCTGTTTCTGTTGACTGTATTCACACTGAGGTAATTCAATAAAATATACTACATGGACAAAAGCATTAGGCCAACTACACAGTACACCTACGTGAGTTTCTTCTTAATCCATTGGCATTAATATGGAGTTGGTCCCCTCTTTGTAGCTAGAACAGCTTCCTCTCTTTTTTTTACATTTATTCAGAAGAGCATTTGTGAGGTCAGACACTGATGTTGGATGAGAGGGCCTTGCTCTCAATCTCTGTTCTAGTTCATCCCAAAGGTGTTGCTGGATGGGGTTGAGGTCAGGGCTCTGTGGAGGTCAGTCAAGTTCTTCCACCCCAAACTCATCCAGTTTGGGGTGGAAGACACTTGGTATTGCATGCAGCATGCAGCTGCTTGGTCATGGAAATGCCCAGTGAGGTTTGGAACTCTGCAGTCGTAGAATCAGCAGAGCTGTTATGCACTATGTGCCTCAGCACTCTGCTCTGTAACTTTACGTGGTCTTTCATTTGGTGTGTGAGTTTCTGTGGTTCCTAAACACTTTGGAATAATACCTCTTGCAGCTGACGGTTGGGGCAAAAAATCTTCCTTGTTTGTATTGGTGGCATCCTGTTACAGTAGCACGCTGGAATTCATTGAGCTCTTCAAAATGAAACTCCTGAATCCAGTGATTACAGGGTGTGGCCCAATACTTTAATGAATATAAGTCTGTTGGGCTTTTTACACCCGAGCTTTACTGGCTCATCAGGCCGGAGCTTATCCCACTTTCTGTAGCGTGAAGCGACTTGGGAGTCAAACTCCTCCTGGATGGAACGCAGGTCCATCGCAGGTTACCGTCCCAGTATTTACTGGTACCCGTTTCTACTGCTGGGTGGACAGAGGCACACTTGCGGTTGGGACCTTGCCTTGGTTTTGGCACCGTGGGGGTCTGACCAGGATTCGAACTCACGACCTCTCGGCCATGAGCTCGGCACCTTAACCATTACCACGCCACCGCCCACGCTATGAATATTTAATGAATATAGTGTCTGATTATATTGAATTTGGCCTCATACAGAAATTATTTAGTCCAGGCTACCAAGCGGACTAAGTGTTTAAATCTATAAGCACATGAAAAAATAGAATTAATTTCCCTGCACTGCCTGCTTAGAAATCTCTTTTCTCTATGAAACTTATACTCTACTGGTAGTTTTCAAGTTTAATAGTGTTTTAATGATACTATAGTTATTGCTCACAGAGTTTAAATGAACTTTTAAAGATCCTCAAAAGTTTTAAATGCTGCTGTGTCCTTAGCCTGGCTCATTAGTCTAACCTTTACTGTTAGGACCGACTGCAGTGATGAGTGGGAGGCAGAGAGAAACAAACAAAATGAAGGCAGGGAGCAGAGTCAAATCAGGGATGTTTAGCTCATCCAGCCAAAGGACCTATGAGATAAGGCCATGGCGAGGCTATCATCATCTGTCTGTCCACAATTCACAAAGATCTCTACTCCTCTTATAGTATTGTTCAGATTTTCGCTGAAACTCGCACGCAGTGATCACCTAATGAGCCTTCACTCAAAGTGTGCTCAAGGTCATATTTGTCATTTTAAGGGCAATTTACCAGTTTTACAAGAACTGCAACTCCTAACAGTATGGGTTCGAATAGTAACAAACACAAAATGAGTGTCTGCATGTGCCTCTCTGCCATCTATACATAAATGCCATCGTTAGGTTTATTTATGGCATAATGATGTCTTAATCTAGGTTAGGGCTGGTAAAGGACGAGGGTCATAGCGTAGGTGTAGCATTGGGTCCTGGTGGGCGATAATAGGGTAATAACCTGGTTTGCCAACATGATCTGGATAACTTGAAGGTCAGTTTTTAATGTTCTGCTGCTGCTATTCCTATCTTGCTGGCAGATTTTTTTTTTTCATGGCTCTCTTCTTTTAGATGATATTGCTAATAGTCCTGTGATAGCTTGAAATATCATTTTGCCACACGTGCTGCAAATCACCAGATTGATTTCAGAGTCAGACTACTTTACTAATGCCAGGGGGGAAATTGCAGTTATATATAGATTAATATAAGTTGAAAGGCAGAAAATGAAGACTAAAATAAATAAATAAATCTGTATAAATTGCAATATGTAACCTAAATAACTCAAGGTTAAAAACTATATACAATATGTACAAGAAGTGGCTTATGTGTATTTAATGTATTGTGAGTGTGAACACCGAAGTATTTGTATTCCTCCAGCATCTCCACGCAGACCCCCATTGATGGAAACAGGGGTGTTTTTGTCCTTCTCGTGTCCACAACCACCTCTTTAATCTTTTGTCCTGGATATGACTGTTTTTGAGCTTCTTTGTCTTCTTAATGGGTTTTAATTCTGATTAGTTTGTACAGTACAGCCAACCAATGGCAAGAAACTTTATGACTACCTTTCTGTACTTCATATTTTGCAAAAAGCTGTGAATTGTGATGGCTCTTAAGCCAGATGAACTCCTAACTCACCAGTGTTCTGCTTGACTGACACTCCGAAGCATCCACTTCAGAGGGGAGTCCCACTCATGAGTGAATAGTTACTCTTTGGTCTTGATGTTACAAATCCACGACCAGAGTGTCCCCTCTGGTGAGAGGGATGCCCTTCAGCTCTTAAAACGCTGCCTTTGTGGTGAAGCATGAAGTTACTTCTAAGTGAAATGTAGTCTAGTCCAGTCTGGAAACAGATTTGGAGAAAACTGGCGCCAGCTGTAAGGTGGCTAATAGTGGGTTGATTACAGTCCTTTGCCTGCTACAGCAGCTTCGTAGCAGGGCAGTTTACCCCGCAGCTCTCTTTCGCTGTCTCAGCTTAACTCCATCCTCTATCTGGGGACAGTCACCTGCAGAGGGGCAGATGGTCTCATTTCTCCCACGGGGACGGCCTCTCTCACGTGCAGCAGGGTTGCAAGTGCTTTCTTTGGCAAAATCTTACGAATAATCTGACTTAAAATTTTGATGCTGCTCGTGTAGATACCCTGGACTATATATGACCCTGTGAAACTGGACGAAGACTTGGGAGCAGTTTCTGTAAAAGCTGACCCACTTGGGCAAGCCTAAAAAGTAGGTTGTGTGTCCAGTCAGCTAATGTAGATATGGCCCACCGAATACTGTATGCCAGCAAAATGAGCTGCAAGTAGATCCACCTCAGAGAACACGTATGTTTCCCAGCAGTGAAGAAGCTCTCCGGTGTGATGTTTTTGTGGGTTGGCGTTCATTGCCCATGACCTCTTTATACATGTACCTACATTTTATTCAGCATTGTACTATTTAACATACAATGATGAGACTTTTTGCTACACTTGGACGGCTATTTTCATTCCCTCAAATGCCACTGTGGTTTAATAAATTATGCATGAACAGGATCTGTATGCTCTGAATGCTCGGTAAATATAAACCAGAATTATTCTTTATACCAATATGCCTCTTTTGTATTAAATATCTTTACACCTTTGGTATACAGTTGAACTGCTTTCCTAAAGATACTCAGCATCACAAAAATGTGTTATAATTTTTTCTTTCACTAAATGTATAGTTATAATATTTGCCCAACCAAAATAAAATAGTTTTTAAATGATTTTGAGAAATCCAAAGGTTATGCCTCCCTTATCAACTAAAAAAAGACTATTCTTTTGCAAGTACACCAAACATATTTTTATTTCAGCTTTGCATTTTCATTACAATAATGCCATGTTTTTATTGCAATTTTGAAATTATTTTATGTTTTACATTTAAAAAAAAATCTTACCAGTAAATTCAACAATTATAAAGTGAAGGGGGAAAAGATCCCGTATGTATAGGCCTACATTAAGAGGGAGCAGTTATCAAGCCCTGCAGGCTGATTTAAGTCAGCACTTCTGTTGATAGTATAAAACCAAGCGCACTGGAGAACTTGTGTGTCAGATGAATAGCATTTTTAGTCCGATTAATCACAGGGCTGCTGTGGATTAATTTAAATTAATCACGATTAATACCCATTCATTATTTATTGTGTTTCCTTTTGTGGGGGCAAAAATACTCATGACAGAAGGTGATATATTTATATATACACACTCAACATGTGTTTTATTTAAATTCAATAAAAGGCGGTGGTGCAGTGGCTAGCACTGTTGCCTCACAGCAAGTGGGTCTGGGTTCAAATCCAACAGCCAGCTACCCGAGGCCCTTCTGTGTGGAGTTTGCACGTTCACCCCGTGTTTGCGTGGGTTCCCCCTGGGTGCTCCGGCTTCCTCCCACAGTCCAAAGACATGCAAAGGGGTTAGGTTAATTGGCGATTCCAAATTGACCGTGAGAAACAAAATAACACTCTACTGTCCTTGCAGAGGAGACCGGAAGTCAAAGGACTACAGGAGGGAAAACCTCTAATGAAAAACCCATCGACAATACGCCTCGCCAGTGCATTGATGGTAGGCCATATCCCACTTCAATATGACAAACAATGCTGGAAGGCTGAAGTGGAGGGCTACATACTGCAGTGGACGGAGACAGCCTAACTAACTAACTAAAGAACAGATATGGTGTCCAGATTGCAAAATAATTTAAAAAAAAGCAAACATACAATTTTTTTTTTTTTTTAGAGGCAGACTTCCTGAGGCCCGACAGTGGGTCAGGGTGGGCATTACGAATCCCTGACTAATGTGTGCTTCACGTGTATGTGGTAGTTTAAGCTGGAAGTGCATTAGTGAAACGAAAACTCCTTCCTGCAGTGTGTGAACTACTTTATGTCGGTTGAGTGTTCTGTCTTGGTATTCTTTGGAGTCAAACTTCTCATCAAGAGGGCCACTTAGTTCTGGCCCTCTTGATGAGCTGGTTCTGCTGCCAGATAGTTCTGGAGGACCAGTACACGCCAGTGAGTGGAGCTGTGGGATTTTGATTCATTGTGCACTGCGTGTGTGTGTGTGTATATATATATATATATATATATATATATATATATATATATATATAAAAAAAAAGAGAGAG